>APFE031728731.1:296463-351978 GCA_000404065.3 Pinus taeda | reverse complement strand
GTTTGTCCCATCAAAAACCAGTGGCCTGATAGATGCTTCCTTCTCATAGTTGCTCATGATAAAGAATCTTCCTTCAAGCGATCAAGCTTCTTCAGAAGGACCTGCTCTGATACCAATTGTTGAAAATAAGACTGAGAGGGGGGGGTGAATCAGTATTATCAGGATAATTATTCTTTAACTGATATACGCTACTTCAATTTAATAAACTTGCGTATGTATGCAGCTATGCAGAAGAAAACCCGCGTATACAGAACATGCTTTTATTTTACTTAATCTTTCTGATGATGATTGTTAGTCAGTGATGCAGAATCCAATAACAGTATCCAGAGACAGTAAAACAGAGCAGAAAGACAATCAGACACAAGAACACAAGATATAAGGTGGAAACCCAATGTGGGTGAAAACCACCTGCTGAAATTCGTCTCTATCTTCCTTTTAAATTAGAAAACTTCTTTTACAATGTACTGGTGCAGTCTTTTTACCAGTACGCAGGCTGCAACCTGTAGAGAGCTACAACTCTCTCTCGTTCTCCAGTTTCTCCTGGAAGGGAGCAACAACCCCCTTTAACTTTTGCACTAGCCAAGATACTAGTATGTAGGCACTGGCCTACAGAAGGCTACAACCTTCTCTTTCTCCCAGGGACCACTTTTCATCAATTTTCAAACTGGATCTATGAACATCAAACAATCATCAAGAATCAACCAATCCCCTTTTCACCAACTAGATCTGAAACAAGTAGATACTTCTTTGACAGCTGTACACAGAACACTGTACCAGAAACCATACAGCAGAAACAGAACCCAAAACACAGCAGCAATAAGTAGAAACAGCTAGATCACAGCTTAATGCATATACACATTTTCAACAGTCTGCAACTTGCATGCATATGCATCTGCGTATGGAACAACCTGCGTATACGCGCCTTTACTTCCCCTAAACTGCGTGTATACGCGCCTTCGCTTTACTGAACTTGCGTACAGATCTATAAAGGACAACACACTCTTCCAGATATTCAATCACTAATTAGCCCAGATTATAGATCAGATAAGCGCCACATCAAGCAGATGAAAATCATACAGAGATACTATCATTTAGGCTTAAAGATTATGACCCGTGAATAGACCTTATCCTTCCTTTTGTGCTAAGGTTCCTCCTTCCTTCAGATCCAGATCTGCGTCACCATCCAATATACCAGCTCTAGCACTTTTTCAGATCTTCAATAATAATCCAGATGATAATTTGTCACAAGATCTCCTTCCTCTTTTATAGTCCAAGGCATTCCCCAATACCATGGTTTAAAACCATAACATTTCAATACCATGAACCCAAAACAATGGATCGACACAATTGACGAGATGCCATGGTCCAAAACATAGGTTCAAGTTCCAAGATCTAACTGCCATGGACCAAAAGAATGATCACCAACATATACGCGCTTTTGTAAAGTATACCCCGCGTGTATATGTGCCTTCGTCTAGATGAACCTGCGTATATGTCTTTTCTACTTTCTGAGCGCCTGAACTGAGATCTGTTACCAAAGAAGGTTGCCATCAAGGACAACACCTATGCCATAGCTCCAAACCTGTGCCATAATGCCAACATGTGTTTCCTAATTAGCATACCCATATGGTTGCTCGACGCCCATATTGCTCTAACATGGTTTTATTTCTTTCCTCAACAAATCATAAATCTGATTTTATGGTGGCTACTCGAAACAAGGACTATGGTAATGTGAATATTCTGAACATTTAGGCTACTGATCAACCTACCAATTTCATATTACCTCCATTTTATCCTCCTCCGATCATGATTCCTACAAATTTTACCATTAAGCCTCCGAAGGGCGTTATTCCTAAGTCTACTTTCAACCCTCGTGCCAGGGATGCTCAAAGTTATAACATAGTTGATGACTTTTCTTAGTCTCCATCAGCCATGTTGGCCCTTGAGGTGTTGCAAAACTGTTGTACCCATAAAAAGGCTTTTCTTCCAGCTATCAAATGTGTGGATCCTTTGGGTTATAACCTAGTTGTTTTCAGTCATGAAAACTATACCCCTCACCTTCCACCTCAATTTTCCTTTATCATTCTGGTCATCATTCTTTGTAAGAACATTCATCATTCTATTATAGACGAGGGATCCTTGAATTTTATCATTTCTATGTCTTGCTAGAATGCAATTAGCTTGCCTCGACTAAGTCAGTTATCTACCACATTGAAAGCTTTTGATGGGAGAACATATTAGACTTGTGGTATTCTCAATTCCTTATAAGTAGAATTAGGGGGGAAATATGTATCCAAAGAAGTGGAAGTTATTGATAGCCTCTTAATTATAATATTCCATTGGGTTGCACATTGAATGACGTTGTGGCCTCAGTTTTTTTGAATTATTTCAGTATGATATCCTTTCTTTATAAGGGTGGGATTGTGGGCATTGACAAACCCACCTTTTTCGCCTTTGATTCTGATGTTACTGGAAGTGTCCCACTTTAGTGGAGAATTTACAATCTTATCAACATGTCGGGGTTGGTATGTTGAAGGATTCCTCACTCATGGGAACCTTTTTTCTTCCTCCTCCTCCTCTTCCTAACAACTCATATTCAATTTCTTATATCAATATGATATTATCTTCTACTATCCATACTGATCCATGGAGTGTACCAGATGAAACTAGCTTCCATATTTTTTGTAACTAAATGCCGCTTAACCCTATTGAACTCGATGACGAAGCTATCTATTACTCTTGTTAGGCTCGATCATTGGATTATGGCATGTATTCTGATCCATTCTCTAGCATATTCTCTCATGACAAGAGCATCATGGAGATCATGATGCTAGATGATGCATCATGGGATGATCATCACCATCATTCCCCCTTACTAGATTCTACTGAGGATAATCTCAGTGATGTGTATCTACCCAATGTTTTCGAGTCTTTTATGAGTTCTGTTTCTATCCAAAACATTAATTCCAAGAAGAAGCTCTCGAATATCGAAGAGATGATACCTCTTGATATTTCTGTTAGGCCACGTATTATCAAAAATCTACATATTGGTGCATATTTGTTTCCATTTGAGGTTGAGACCTATAAAGCCCTATTTCAGGAGTTGCGTGATGTCTTTGCATGGAAATATGAGGAAATCTCAGTTATCAACCAAAATATAGTAGTGAATGAGATTAAAATGTATCCTGATGTTAAACCAATCAAGTAGCGGCTCCATATAGTCCATCCAAAGAAGGCTACCACAATAAAGAGTGAAGTTGAAAAACTCCTTTGTGCTGGTTTCATCTACCTAGTTCCTCTCATCGATTGGGTGTCAAATATTGTCCATGTCATGAAGAAACATGGGACAATCTCTTTATGTGTCGATTATTCGAATGCGAATTGCGCTTGTCAAAAGGACAATTACCCGATCCTATTCATCGACCAGATTGTTGATAACTACACCAGTTTTAAAATTTATTCATTCATGGATGGTTTCTCTGAATATAATCAAATCAACAATCTCTCAGCAGATCAACCTAAAATTGTCTTTATTTTTCCCCGGAGTACATTTTCCTACTGGAAACTCCCATCTTATCTGAAGAATTTTGGGGCCATGCTTCAACAAGAAAGGGATTATGCTTTTCATGATCTTAAACACATCGTGCAATCTTATTTAGATGATCTCCCTGCTCATTATAAGTATGAGGCTGATCACCCAAAGCATCTTAGGGCCATTTTCTTATAGTGTAAACACTATAATATTTGATTGAATCCACACAAATTTGTGTTTTAGGTATGTTCTAGTCGACTAATTGGTTTTATTATTTCAAAAAATGGAATTTGTATTAATCCTTTGAAAGGATAGGAAAACATCGGTTTGCCTACACCTTATTCACTCATTCAGCTTCAATGAATTCAAAGGAAAGCTAAATTTCTGCGACGAGTTGCCTCTAATTATGCTAAGTGGACCAAAGGGTTCACTTGCTTTCTTAAGAAATGGGTTCCCTCCCATTGGGATAATGCATCTCATAAAACGTTTGATGCCCTGAAAGATGTACTGGTTTGATCATCTCTATTATACCGGTCTGATTACTAGTGTGAGTATTTCCTGTATCTCATTACTACCATTTCTACTATATAAATGGTATTGGTCCAAGAAGACAATGTATGGAAATAACACTCCATATATTATCTGAGTTAGAATCTTAATGATACCGAGATTAGGTATACCCACGTAGAAAAGTTGGATTTGTGGTCATTCAATCTATCCAAAGGCCCTACCATTACATCTTGCTCTAGAAAACTATGGTTGTTTCATATTGCAACCCTATGACATACATTTTATCATGTCAATTTCTCAGGGGAAAATACTCTAAATGGATCATCATCCTCTAAGAGTTTGATCTGGAATTCATCAAATTCAAGTCAAAGAAATACTTGGTTTTTGCTAAGCTTATGTGTGACCTTTGTTCCCTTGTTTCTGAATTGACCTCTAACGATTTCATCGGTGATAAGTCGTTGTTTCTGATTTCATCATATGACTAGTGGTGTGGAGAACTTTTTATTTATCTCTAGAGCCAGACTTTTCGTTCTGATACCTCTCACTCCGAGAAATGATGTATTCAATACCAAGAAAATAATTACATCATCATTGGCTACTCTCTTTATTGATAAGGTATTGATACAATTTTACAAAGGTGCATCACATATGAGGATGTTGAGAAAGTTCTTAATGAATGCCACTCAGGGGAATGTGGCAGTCATTTATGAGAGAATTTCCTTAATGAATGCCACTTGGGGGCATGTGGAGGTCATTTATCTATCTATGCTACTGCACAGAAGAACTTAAACGCTGATTATTTTTTGTCAAACTCACATGGAATTCAAACAACTAATGTAGAAGATAACGATTAGATTGCATATATTATTCACAAGATGTTCATTTATAATACAGTGTATATGACTATTGGATTCATCTTCAAATGTCTCGTAGACTTCAGTGGCTGTTCATGTTCCACACCAACCCATAGAGGATTGAGTGTCCAACATTCCACCCCTTAATCCGAAGCGATATGTATGAGTCCAAGAAGAGAGTCGTAATATAAAATGTGCAAAAATGCATGGCAGGACTAGGCTGAGTGAGCTCTTTGAAATTTTGGTATAAGTGGAGTGGTTTAAGGATGACCAAGAACACTAGAACACTTAGTGCAGTTCCTAGAACTCTTCAATATATGGCATGAAGCTGAGGTCTTCTGCTAGAGGAAGTGCTCCTCGTGTTTTGAAGAGTGAAACCTTCAACATTGAAAGGGAGGTCTCAACCTGTTATGGTTTAAGGATGACCATCAACACTGGAATGCTTAATGCAATTCCTAGAACTCTTCCAAAGATAGCAAGATGTTGAAGTCTTCTGCTAGAGGAAGTGTGCCCAATTCATTGAAGAGGCATCATCAATTGAAGGCATTCTCACGGGCATATTTGTCTTTGGATACAACTCTAAATTTGGCATGGCAGGTTGTGGCTTAGGTTCGATTGATGTGGCTTTGAAGCTTGTAGATGACCATCACTCCCCCCTACCTGTCAGATACAAGGTGAGATGATGGAGAAACGTCAAGTATAATATTGTTCAATACTCTAGAACAAGTTTTGACATATGAATGAAGTATCTTCTTGGTTTTTGAAGCCCATTTCCAAGAAGCGATCCATCCAAGATGAATCTTTATTCTTGCATGATGCTTTTTTTGAAGCATTTGTTTGAACAATGATTGGTTTTATGAAAATTCTTACATGGATGAAGATCAAAATAGTGATCTTTCATATGGCCAACTTGGTCATAGTGTTGGAATTTCAAAATATGTTGTTGTTGTTGTGGAAGAGGAACAAAATATGGAACAGTTTAAGGTGAACCACCATGAAGAACCCCGGGACTTTGAAATTTGATGGGTTTTGAGTAATCTAGAATATGAAAGGACACATCCTTTTCATATCCAAGTCCAGTTCTATGATTGTTATGGATAAGATCTTCCCAAGGTCCGATGATTTTCTTGGGAAGTGTATGCCGAATTTCTGCATCTGCATGTACAACTACTCTTGAGAGGGGCTCAATGATCTCATCAATTTTCTGGTTGTTGATGGGAGTGTGTCTCAAACACAAAATTGTCCTGAACAAAGACAATTTTAGAATCATGAATATACTTTTGTAACTCCTCTTGATGTAGTTGTGATTTGAGTTTCAAAAAATTAATTTTGTCTTGTGCATTTTGTAGACATATTTGAATATCACAAAGAGTGTTCTTTTCTATTTTCACAGTATCATGATCAGTGGAATGTATCAGCGTTTTTAGGAACTCTAATACTTCATCAACTTTGGCCATTTTATAGAATAAGTATTAGTTGACAATCACAATGATTACAAAGATTTTCTAATATTCACTACAATCATAACTTTACTCCCTCTGTAGCATAAAATATATCTTTATGATACTTGTATCATAGGAAACAAACTAATCTAATTAAATGTCAATACACATACCAATTCGAAATTGTGTATGCTAGTGTTTGCAACTTCACAATGCATAGAAGGGATATTTAACCATAGGTTGCAAGAGATTTAAGACTATTCAATGCTCCAACTAACTACACCAATGTTGCTTCAACAGTCAATGCACTGAGGACCAATGCAATAAACAGGATGCTAATGTGTTCTCTCAGTGACAATACTTCTATGTCTCTTCTTATTACATATCCATATACATATTCACACACAAAAGAAATGCCTCTTGTAGAAACTAAGTAGCAATGTTCTCAAGTACGCAAGAGTCACAACTTTTCTAGGGTTTGTTTTCAGGATTTGTTATTTGGTAGTATTTCTTATGGCTGTATATAGATATTCCTACGCATAGTAGTGGTGCTGAAACATCAAAATGACAGACTGTCTATGATCTTCACTACAAACCTTTGGTCACAAACTACGAAAGAAGAGTAACCTCCAAACGTGGGAGACCCATCTACATAAATGTTGTTATACAACCAAACAACCTTATCAAAAGTACTATACAAGAATGAAAATGGTTGCAACTCCAAACCATGCACCCTACACCCATGATATCTCTGACAACAAAATTCTTCACTTCTAATCTAATTTCAACCATAGTCTCTCGAATTTCATGGCCTGGAACCACTGGGTATTTGGATTTTTTTCCATTCATTTTGAATTTGATGTAGAGCTGAGTGAGAGATTCCACGATAAGGAAATTGGAAATTCACGTTGTTTGAACCTTGGAATATAGAGCTAAGCTAATTAATTAGCTCAAATAAAGCAAAGAGTTGGATGTAGAGCGCATTTTGATTTTAGTAGCTTGGACCAATAAAAGATCAGAGCAAAAGATGTGCAACAACAGAATGTAAGATGTAGCACATGAGTGGAAAGTACTAATAGCACACTCCAATACACAATAATCAATGCAATTCAAGGATTGCAGTGTTAGGCGAATAGAACACACACTGTTCAACACTATCTTGTATACAATGATTTATCACTTGAGCGAATGGGCTGTGGAAAACCTCCAGTGATACTGATGGCTAGAAATTAATACTCTGGGTGGTCAATTTCACGAGTAAATGCATATGCTATCTTGTAGCATGGAATTTGATTAACTTAACAACTAATATACATAGGAAACTACTCGACAATACAACAAATTGGCCATAGTACTGCAGAATGTGAATTTCACATTTTCAAATAGAGGCACTCATATTTCTGTTCTATGAGAATTACACGATTTAATTTTTATGAGTAATTGATTGACATAAACAGAACCTACCAAGCACATAACAACTAATCACAATGTACCTCAATACTTAAGGATGAGCTATGCACTGTGAGACATTATGGTGCAATTTTACTCAGTTGCAATGTCTGGCACGTTACTTTGACTTAGGAGGAATCTTCAATCTTCGTGCAGGTATCTTCAATGAAGCCCCTCATGCCTCATCAACTACCCTTATTCTTCCTTTCTCTCCCATTATCTTCCTATCCTTTCATTGCAACACCAAACTCTCTTCTTCTCCTCAAATTTCTACGCATGGAATTAACGAACCCGACTTAACCATCTCATAATTATTTATGAAACAATGTATGCCAATGCAAATAAAGGAATATGACCCTTTAACGGTTAGTCTTCAAAAATTTAATGCACAGGAAACACGTACTATATACAGAATCCACTCTCCAATTAATATGCCAGCCAATGATTTTTATATACCATAAAAACTTGAAAGCCTTTACGAGTTCAATGACTTCCAATGAATTTGCAGAGATGGTCCAAAAAACCTCAAAACGACATTTAATCAAACATAGCCATGTTCTAAGCATTCACACCATGTTTCTTGGTGAAGTTTTAGGAAGTCACCCTTTGTTGTAGCCATACACAACATTCAATGCATAGATATCACTTAGAGAGCTTGGGCTTTGGTTCACAGTCATGGAGGATAGTCTCTCTAACTTAATTTCCTTGACTCTCTGTGATATGGATTAAATCCTTAGATATTCTTTTGCACCCACTGCTTTCCACATTTTAAAACTGCTCTGTGTGGCACTAGGGAGCAAATTCTTGAGTATGTAATCTATTGGTTCGAATATGAAATGGAGAAAGAGTGCACAACTTATATTAGTTTGTAGGAGTAGAGAAAATGGAAGTTACATGGAAGATACTATAGTTGGAATTTAGTTGAGAAAACATTCATGAAATGCAGAAATGATGGCAGAACTGACATGCATAGAGAGGCCACAAAACAAGTGTCTCAAATATGAGTAGGGCAGGATATTTCCTACTCTGATACGATGTAAAGCACACATGGAATGAAAGCAACTAATGTAGAAGATAAGCATTAGATTGGATATATTATTCACAAGATGTTCATTTATAATACATTTTACATGATTGTCGAATTCATCTTCCAACGTATCTTGGACTCCAGTGGTTATTCACATTCCACACCAACCCATAGAGGATTAGGTGTCCAACACTTTTGGCCTAGCATTTTTCAATATTGTACTCTCAATGCCTAGAAGTGGCATGCATACCACATTTATTATTGTAAGACTTGTGATCCACTTGCTCCATTACATCCTATTATTTTCGTTGAACCTTTTGTGAAATGCGGTATCAAATTCATGACATTTAACCCTAACATGGTTGGGGGGGGCATGGTTATATCATTTTCATAGTAGATTATTTTACTAAATGGCCCAAGGTGATGGCCACATTTAACAACGCTGGCAAAATGGCTGCATATTTATTTTTCAATCACATTATCGCATAGTTTAGTGTTCCGCAAGCCATAGTTATGGATCACAAAAAGTATTTTTGGAATCATATGATGATCGAACTAACTACTAAGCTCGTACTTTCCCATGAAAGTTCCACTCCCTACTATCCTTAGGCTAATGGATAGGTTGAGGCTATCAATAAAGTTCACAAAACTATGCTTCAACATATGGTAGGGGTCCATAAATCATACTGGAATTTTCTTCTTTATGCCACCTTATGGGAATACCGAACCTTAGTGAGGGCTTCTCCCGAATTTAAATCCTTTCAGTTGGTTTATGGTCTGGAAGAAATCCTTCCAAACAAATGTGAGATTCTGTCATTGAAACTAGTTATTGACCTTATTCCAACCACTTTTATAGAAGACAAACATCTTTTACATATATTGTCAAGCGTGTTCTTGTAGAAGGGGACTATGAGTTAGTCGCTTTTGATGGAATTCCACTAGCATAGCTAGGAATGAATTGCACCTAAATAAATACTATGATTGACCTCATGCATAGTAACACTGTTTAAAAGCTCTGTATAGGTGTGTTGAGTGTGTTTGTGGTGTGTCCCTTTAGATTTTCCTAAGGTTTTTGTTGATTCATTTTACATTTGGTGTGCATATGTTGGAATCCCTTGAACTATATTTTGGTCATGATGATGGTACTAGTTGTGAGTTAGTAAGTCTACAACGGATTTGTATTGGTTTCTATACCAAGAACATCACTGAGTATAATGTAGTGGTCAATCTATTTTCTTATGTTATTTCACATGGTATCCACCATTTAGACATCAGACTTGAATCACAACTTGTGGTACTAAAACTTGTTAATATCTATTCGTTTAGAAGTCCTACCATCTTTCATATGTTTTTAAGGGTCCGCCTTCTAAAAATAGATTTTGATTTCATACAATATGAACACGTTTCTAGAAATCTAAATACATTAACAAATGTACTTGTTGATCACGTTTGATATAAACATTTGCAATGAATGTAAATAAATTTCAATAGACATCATATCATTTAAAGTAGAATAGGGACCCAAAAACATTGAATATATATAAAGTTTAGTTTTATAAAATTTATGCTCAAGACACATATGACCACATGGCCCATATACAAAACTACATGCAAATATATAAGTAGACTAATCAAAGTGCTCATGATAACAAGCCATTGCACGAGCTATCTTGCGTAGTAGCTGACTAATATTACTAGGAACTTTGATGGTGTGTTGCTAAGGTTGCATCAAAATCTGGTTGATCACGGTCTCATCTATCCCATGTGTCAGCCCCTCCATGTGGCATTCCACCTCTATTAGAATCTTGACTACATTTAAAGCTCGTAGTGCATCTTGTCCTACTGCAACAACCTGTGCTAGTTCTACTACTGCTTATGGTTGTTCTCCTACACGATGAATATATGAACCACCTATTAGTCAAACATACCTAATATTTTCATGAACAAATCAATAACTTAAGTATCGGAAACATCAAAAACACAAAAAAAAATGTACAACTTTTTAAAAATTCAAATGGTAAAAAAATATTACCTATAATATCCCATCACTCACCCTCAAGAACCACGAGCTCAGGGTCATTGCGGAGATACATCCCCACGTACAAATAATATTGACCATAATGACATATCTATGCAATGATCTAAAGAAGTCGCGTGAGAAGCTGATCGTTGATGAACCTGGATGTCAGGACATATCATAGATCTACCTCCTCATCCATGGTGCCTTTATATCAATGGGCTCAAGTGTAATTTTCTGAGATTGTAGTGACAGAATCCATTCCAGGGAAAAAGATATGAAGACGGAACTGTATCCAAAGTTTTTTAAGTTTTCCTCTCCTACTTTAGACAATTGTTCTTTCATATTGACCAATACTCCCTCACTCCAATTTAAGATTGTTGGCTCCAAACACTGCACACTATACTGCAAGTATGATATGCTAGCTACATGAATTGTTGAGCTACCTTCCAATATGAAAATCATGAACAACATCATTCTTAAGGGAAAATGAGTTACATATTTTATGTTGATCTTTCCATCTCTAGTTGGATTGCATCAAGGTCTGCAGTAAGTAGTGATATAATATTTCATTGTTTCTCCAACACTTCTCCCACCTAGGAGAGACATGGGAGCGCCACTCCTAGATAAACAATCAGAAAATATATGCCCTCTACTATAATATCGAGAAGATGTTCCCCAATTCTAAATGCTTGTTCTTGCACATCCCATGCATGAAGAATATATGTTAGTAGTTCCATATGTTGTTTCATACTAGGAAACCAAAATAATTTCAACAATCCATAGTATTTTAGTGCCTGGATGGTAGTAGGATCATTAGCTACATTTAAATATTTTTATTCATGTTATATTTCTCTCCAAAAAAAGCCATTTTATGCTAATGAAGACCTGAAACATCAAAATGAGACTCATTAGGATCCTTTCCATGTAATAAAACTATTTTTTTTTAAAGGGAAACTCGCAAAGAAAATTGGGATTTGTGCCCAACACACCCCCAAGAGGAGAGATAGTGCATTTCACCCATCCCTACAGTGTACCGTAACTTAGGTGCAATGCTGTTTTCAACTATTTGGACCTGCATTGGTCCTAGGTTGATATTTTGATCCTGAAAGCCCTAAAAAATGTTTAAAACATACTTGAAATCATAAAATAGGCCTTGAATTCGAAGAGAAAGGTCTTCGCTCCTACCTGGAAGTGATAATACTTGAAACAAACCACCGGATTGAGTGCAATCAATTGTAAAAAAAGGAGGGAAAAAACTACTTAGCACTCTCACTATTGAAGGTAAATGTGAAATGGTAAATATGAATAATTTTTTTGGATATTTATGGTTGTTTCTTCCATTATTTTATCCATATTTAATGTCTTGACTTAGTTACAACCCATTTCTACCATGAAACATGTATTTTTAATCATTTTTGTGATGTTTTGAGTAGGTCGACAACTATTTGATGGTTTTGTCATGTTTTGAACATATTATTTTGACCAAAGAGAAAACGCTCGTCACTTTTTCTCGATCTATAAACTTACGAAAAAGAAAAACCCTACGGTTCTCTTTCAACTCTTTTTAGACTCCAAAAATATGAAAAGATTGTTTAGCATTTTCCTTTTGGAACTCATTAAAGTAAATAAAAATATGTCTACTCAGTATCAGTTTAACCCTTTTTGGAATGAGAGAAAGTAACTACGAAAAATGAATACCTTAGTCAAACATGAGTAAGAGGTTCTCTTGGGTATTATTTTCTACCTTTTCAGACCTAAGAGACTAGTTATGAATATGAGCATATGGAGTTTTAATTTTCGCCTCTTTTTCAAACTCTCTAAATATGAAAATATGTCAATTTATACCTTCAATGGACTCGTTAAAAAATAAAACAATGATAGACTCATCATTCATGACATGACTGAACAACTCGTTCTCTGGGTTCCTTAAATATTCTCAGAGGGATTCATCGAAAGGATGGAGTTATCAAGCATATGTTATCCTCCTCAATCTTGTTAAAAATAAAGAGGTATTGACAAGTATGGTTGGGGAAATTGGGAAAACATGGTTCCCCATTTGTTAATGGAAATGAGTCGATCTTGAACACGACACTCTTCCACGTCATCTCTGTGGCTATTGTCGGGAAATATGCTTATCTTTTTGGTTTCTCATACCATTTCAAAGCCTCTGTTTGGGTTTCGATTCAATGCTACCAACTCCATTAGTTTTCTTCATTGTGTTCAAGAGAATTCATTTAGTCAATATCTACTACAATACTCTTAAGCCTTCATTCCATTTCTCCCTTTCCTCATCTAGTTTCATATCATCATCATTCTGATCATTTTATCTCAAATCATGATACATGTTTCATGTTGTTGATGGGGGATAGATCAAGGCCCTCCTTCAATGGGTTACTTCCTGTCGACATCGTCTCATTATCCAGGAATTTGACTTAGAAACATCCCTTGGTACCTTGGTGCTTGCATACATCAATGGAAAGTTTCCTCGCTCTCGACAACATTTTTACACCATTGTCCTTTGTCTGAAATATTTTGTATGGTGTTCAAAATAAACTCATTTATTCACACCATACAAATTGTACTACAGTAACTTAAAGGACATTAACATCATTGGCAGTTTCTCTCATGTCCGTTAACGACTTACATCATTTGCCATTAATCAGATGGTTTATATGATGTTCGAATCCATCTCATTGATTCACGTGGTGAGACTCATACATTGGTTGGTCATGTGAATGAGATAAATGACCTCGAATATAGTTTCATCCATCCGGGATGTGATTTCAGGGGTTATACAAGATCACAATGTATGATGGATATGATCAAACAAAAAATTATCTAGTCATGGGTCCACCATCAATCATCTATGGACGTGTGTTTTGATCAGTATACATGTAATTTTAGCTTATGTGCTAAGTATGGCTATGCCTCCCTCAACAAAGTTGTCATGATGTAAATGTATTGTAAAAAATGATGATGTTTCTAGTTGTTCTTGATCCTAACCTGTCACAAGGTAAAGCACTTCATTCATCAATTCTCATTTTCGACTTTTCACTTAAGGGGGTAATATGTTATAACGCATTTTCTCACATCTAGTCAATAAGCCTTCAAGTGGATCAATGAGTATCCTTTGAATTCATCTTCATCATCCTTGCACAAAGCTCTAGGAATGAATCATTCTAATCCCTGAGTTTATGCCTGAAAACACCTTCCCTAGCCTCCTGCTAGATAGTATTTACTACCAAGTTTCCCTACTCTGTGCCTCCGTTGATCACCAACATGTTTCTCATTGTTGGGGGTGAATTAATTCTTCAAATTTAAGAAAAATATACATAATATCGAAGCCTCTTCTTCCAGAAGCTTCCAAGATCTATTGTAACCATTTAACTCAGATAAAAATCTTTAATCTTATCATATCCTACATTGGAGTTTTCATCCCTTATCACTCAAGCTCATCCTCCCATCAAGAGTGGATCTCAACCCCAGATCGGTAAAAGGATAAGAACTCATGAACTACCTCCTTCACCTATATATTTGCTACCATTGATCTAGGTGGCTCCAAAGACACAAACAGGACAAAGAGGGCTTACAGAACCACGAAAATCAAAGTGGCCATAATATTTTCAAACCATAACCACAACATAGATCTTGTCGTCCTAATCGCAACAGTGTGAACGGTTCATCAATCCATTCTCGTATGAGGGAGAATGAGCCAGTCAACGTTTTGGTCGAAGTTGGGTTATGGGCCACATTTAAGTTTCCTACAATTTGACCGACCCCGGGGCATGAAACCTAGCTCCCGAAAGTGGGTGAAATTGTTGCCTCTTTAATTTGTCTAATAACCCTTATGTTAGACTAAATTAAAAAAGGCCTTATTATTATAAAAAATATATATAATATGAGGTGGCGGCCCATGACCACTACCACCTCCCTTCCCAACCGCAACCTCATATAACAAATTTATATTAAATTAAGGACTAACAGGCCATGACCACTGCCAGTCAAACCATATACACATTAACCATTTAATGATGGGGTGGGCAGGCCACCTCCGGTGGACCCGGCCCACACCCCCAAACCATACATAACACATGTCGCATTGAAGGAGAGGTCGGTGGGAGTTGAACCCATGACTGGCGAGAAGGCCAACCCCACCCACACGGTGGCCCCATGTTAAAACTAAGACTCACACCATGTAACAAACATCGCGCTTGAGTTTAATGCATGCTAATGACCATTTCTTAAACATCAAAAGCGTTATCCTTAATACAACAGGTATACAAGAGTTATGGGGTGGGCCACCCAATCCAGACCTGACCAACCCCCAAATTGAAATCAACGCAGTTTTATAAAACAATAAGGATATTACAATGGAGGGGTCAAGGTTTGACCACCCGACCTCTTCCTTACAATTCGCTTCATTTACCAATACACCTAAACGACTTATTTGATAAGTCTGCCCCACATAAATTTATATAAACTTTCATTTTGTCAGTGTGCCCAAGGATGACGGAGCCAAGAGCACACATGGAAATTGAGGCATTGAATTTTTAATTAATTTATTTGCATGTGGAACCATGAGACCAGAGAAGAGGCAGCTGGAACCATGATTGGGAAAAATTCTCAGGAGGGTGAAATTTTTGTAGTGTCTAAATTGCATAATTTTTATGTTGACCTTACACCTTTCAGTGACACGAACGAGATGGTGCAGCCAGTTTCCTCATCTGAGTAGCAGATTTGCAGAGGACCTAGAGGAGGGAATCTTTGAGGAATCTAGGGGAAATCTAAAAGATTCCTTAAGTCCCAAATTCTCACTTTCTCAGAATTCAGAAAGTTGACAGTCGATTTTGCATTATTCGACACCACAAATATGAAGGTGTATTCATATTTTCCATTTGCTCATTTCATTTTTCGGCCACATTTCTAAGTGGAGTGCAGGTGTCAACATTCATGTGTGAGGAGTTATTTCCATGTGATTCGATGCCATCGATGGTACGAACAACTTCAATAGTTTGACATCCTTCTCTTCGGATGGCCCCAGGATGTGAGGTATATGCAATGTGTTTATGTACTTGGTATGCATTGTGTTGCATAGATCCCTATTTAATGTTTGATGTGGGATCTTGTTTCTTACTTATTTTCATGATTCCTACTTGATGTGATGTAGAATCATTTGTGGGATGTACTTGTTGTCATGATTCGTCATGTTTTATTTGAGATCCCTTTGTCATCATGTTGATGGGATAATCATGTGTTGCCATGCATGTTTGAATTGAGATTCCTTTTATTCTTTGTTGGTGGGATGTTCATTATCATCATGCATGAGTTTGTGTCATACTGATAGGAGTCCTTTTTGATTGAGAGTTCTTGTAGTGTAACATCTCTTGGCGCCACTCCTGTGTGAGGGAATTTTCCTTGTATGATAGCGACATCACCTCTTATGAACATCATCACTTTCAACAACACTTAATGTAATGGCCTACACCATCTTGACATCAAGGCTCAGAGATGTAGTCCCTCCTGGATGAACTTCGTTATCAACGGCTTATGTTTTCATGTGTTGATGAATGTCATGTTCCTCTTCTTTACATCATGCAAACGTATTCATTTATGTTCTTTTAAAAATGAAGTTTGACAAATCATGAAAGTAAAAGGTCTTGGAAGGGTCCTTTTTCACACCTAAACTCAGATCAAGTGGTACCAGAGCAGTCTTTGCATGGATGTGAATTTCAAGCATGAACAATGAAACTCTATAGAAAGAGACAGAGGAAAAGGAGCGATTGCATCTTCAGTCGCAAGCCAGGAAAGAGGCCCTGAAAGAATTGAAGCACAACGACTAGAATCTTCAAATACATAATGGTGAACTGGAGATGTGTCTACAAGAAGAGGAAGAGTAGAAACATAGTCTGCTATGACAGCTGCAAGCAAGGGACGAGGCCTTGGAAAAGTTGTAGGATGACCCATGTGAGGTAAAATGTAATTCTTTGAATTCATGTATGTTTCTTGATGATGATTTCGCTATTTTTGAAAATCATACTGCAGGAATTGGCTCCAAATTGTTGAAGAGAATGGGGTATGAAGGGAAAGGCTTGGGAGTTAATGGCCAAGGCATTGTGAACCCCATCAAAGTAGAAGAATTACCCCATCAGGCAAGACTTGGGTATGTTAGAAAGGAAATTGGTGAATAGGCCGAGACAGCTAGCAAACCACCAACAAAAGATGATGAGAAGCCATCATCATTCCTTTCGAAATAGATAGAGGAGGTAAAAGATGTTCATTTTCTCTTAGTTTCATCTTCATATAGTATCGTTTCTGTTGGAGATTTTGAGATCCCAATTATAGGGACAAGCATGAGGATCCTTACAAGGACGAGGCACAAGGAGGAAAAAAACGTGGTGCTAATAACCAAGGCATAACTCAACCAATGGAGGTTGTCCAAAGACCTCAATTTGCAGGCTTGAGATACACTGAGGGAGAATGCTCAAAGGTGTCATATGCTTCTGAGACATTGTCAAAATTGTTGAGGAAAGAGAATGATGGGAACAAATCCCCATCATCCCATGGAAATGGCCTTCACAGGGAGAGAGCTAAGGCAAGATCTCATTGCCATACTTACACTAGAGACAACAAGGAAAGGTATGATTAGTTTCGATACTCGAATGGTCATTTCGATTATAATCATGTTGTTAAAGATGAATGTAAATCGTGGAATTGAGAAACATGTACCTTTTGTTGATTACATAGCCATACATTTTCTAAGTGTTGGAAAGGAATAGCGGCACACGAGAGGAGGAGGCATGAAAGACCTTCTCAATAATAGGTAAAGAAACATGTTAAGTAGATCTAGAGGAAGAAGATGTATTGCAGTCATTGCAACAAAGGTGGCCATCAAAGAGCCACTTGATGGAGGCTCCATCCAGAGAATCACCTTAAAGACAAAACATCGGTGCATGAACCAGGTGAAACAATTGTTCAACAAGCAAAACCGCCACAAGGAGATGACCCATTCACAGTGATAAGTGAAAAATGGTTTCTAGATATGTTAGCTTGTCATGGTCGTACTTTTGTAAATCATTTGTTGCATTTCAAAATGTAAAAGTGATGATGTGTTTTCCATCACTTGTTAGGCAACAATGATGTCTGGTCTTATTTTGAGTTGCATTTTACATTCTGAAACTGATGTTGTGTTTCCATCACTTGTCAAAGAAAAATAGTGTTTGGCCTTATCTTTGTGAATCATGTGTTACAGTGATGATTTGTTTTCCATCACTTATTGGAGGAACAATGATATGTTGGCCTTGTTGTCGTAGCTAGGCTATTGTGTCCATCTTGATGTAAACTTGACCACCTGGTATGTGTTGTGAACTCATGGCAAGTGTGCGATGCTTGGGTGATTAGTTCATCATGAAATTCAAGCATGTAATTTGCAAAGCAATGTACCACAGGTTGCAAAGGTTGCAGGTGTTAGCTCGTCACGTAAGGCTCTGAAGAACAAAGGTGAAGGAGATGGAAGCGAGACATTTTAGGATGCTTGTGATGCAGACAAGGTATAAATAAGTTACAGATTATTTTTCATGCTTTTGGAGGACCAAAAGCTCCTCAATGGGGAGGATTGATCTAGGTGGCTCTAGAGACACACATAGGACAAAGAGGGCTTATGGAAGATTGAAAAGAAAAGTGGCTAGAATGTTTTCAAACTAGAACGATAGCGTAGATCTCATTGTCCTGATCACAATGGTGCAAATGGTTCGTCAATCCAAGCTCGTATGAGGGAGAACAAGCTAGTAAAAGTTTTGGTCAACGTTTGGCTATGGGCCAGGTTTAAGTGTCCTAGAATTTAACTAACCCCGGGGCATGAAACCTAGCTCCCGAAATTGGGTGAAATTGTTTCCTCTTTAATACGTCTAATAACCCTTATGTTAGACAAAATTAAAAAAATGCCTTATTATTATAATATATATATATATATATATATATATATATATATATATATATATATATATATCATCAAGTGGCGAGCAATGACCCCCACCACCTCCCTTCCCAACTGCAACCTCATATAACAAATTTATATTAAATTAAGGATCGATGGGCCATGACCCCTGCCGGTCCCACACCCCCAATCCATACATAACACATGTCACATTTAAGGAGAGGTCGGTGAGAGTTGAACCCATGGCCGTGAGGAGGGTCGGCCTTGCCCACGTAGTGACCCCGTGGTAGAACCAAGATTCACACCATGTAACGAACAACGCGCCAGAGTTTAATGCATGCCAACGACCATTCCTTAGACATCAAACGCACCAACTTTAATACCACAAATACGCAGGAGTTATGGGGCAGGCCGCCTAATACAGACGCGAACACCCCCCAAAATGAAATCAATGTGGTTTTATAAAACAATTAGGATATTAAAATGGAGGGGTCAGGGTTTTACCACCAAACCTCCTCCTTGCAATTTGCCTCCTTTACCAATCCACCCAAATGACTTATTTGATAAGTCCGCCCACAAAAATTTACATAAAATTTCATTTCGTCAGTGCACCAAAGGATGGAGGAGTCAAGAGTTTGCACAGAAATGGAGGCACTGAATTTTAATTAATTTGTTGGCAAGTAGAACCATGAGCCTAGAGAAAAGGTAGGCAGGACCATGGTTGGGAAAAATTTTCAAGAGGGTGAAATTTTTGCAATGTCCAAATTGGACAAATTTTATGTCCATCTTACACCTCTCAGTGACATGAACTCGACATCATAGTCTGTTTCTTTATCTGAGCAGCAGATTTGTAGAGGATCTAGAGGAGGGAATCTTTGAGGAATCCAAGGGGAATCTAAAATATTCCTTAAGCCCCAGATTCTCACTTCCTCAAAATTCAAAAAGTTGACAGTCGATTTTGCACTATTTGATGCCACAAATCTAATGGTGTATTCATATTTTCCATTTTCCCATTCATTTTTCAGCCACATTTCTAAGTGGAGTGTAGGTGTCAACATTCATGTGCGAGCAGTTACTTCCATGTGATTCAATGCTGTGAGATCGATGGTATGAACAACTTCAGTAGTTTGACATCCTTTTCTTTAGATGGCCCCAAGATGTGAGCTATATGCAGTGTATTCATGTACTTCTTTTGCTATGCATTATGCTGCACAGATCCCTGTTTGATGTTTGATGTGGGATCTTGTTTCTTACTTGTTTTCATGATTCTTGCTTGATGTGATGCATAATCATTTGTGGGATGTACATGTTGTCATGATTCATCATGTTTTATTTGAGATCCCTTTGTCATCATGTTGATGGGATACTCATGTGTCGCCATGCATGTTTGCATTGAGATCCCTATTATGCCATGTTGGCGAGATGTTCATTATCATCATGCATGAGTTTGTGTCATACTAATAGGAGTCCTTTTTGATTGAGAGTTCCTGTAGTGGAACATCTCTTGGTGCCACTCCTATGTGAGGGCATTTTCCTTGTATGATAGTGACGTCACCTCTTATGTACATCATCGCTATTGACAACACTTAATGTAGGGGCCTACACCATCTTGACATCGAGGCTCGGAGATGTAGTCCCTCCTGGACAAACTCCGTTATCAACGACTTATGTTTTGATGTGTTGATGAATGTCATGTTCCTCTTCTTTACAACACGCATATGTATTCATTTATGTTCTTTTAAAAATGAAACTTACACAATTTAACACATCATGAAAGTAAAATTTCTTGGAAGGGTCCTTTGTCACACCTAGACTTGGATCGACCATCCATAGGCAAGGGGTTGGATTTTGGAGAATGATTCTACCCTTACGGTGATTAGAGGTCCACTTTGTGATAAGGAAAGGAAAAGTCAACTTGGAGTATCTCTTTTACATGATCAACAATTATTTTTGGTTGTAACTCACCCCATTTCTATTAATACAAATAGTTATTTGTTTTTCTATATATGACGTTATGGTTGCATATCGTTCAATACCATGTCAATCTATTTAATAAAGTGATTAGATGATGCTACATAGATTTTGTGGATCATTGGCTTGTGTTATCTGTTTTTGCAGGTTCTAACAATAGCGATCAGAGCTAGGATTGGCACATTCAAGCCAAGGAAGGAGTGAAGCATACGGTAGATTCTAGGTAGGCTACATCCCATTATCTATTTACTTTTAGGAAAACATTACTCCCTTTTTCTTTTTGTTGTTCTAGGTCAGTCCATCAGGCCTAGGGAATATACTTTTGTCCGTAGAGGTAGCTTCTACATAACGCTATTGTTTTTACTCTAAATTTGTTACCAACTACAAATTTCAAGGTATTTCTATAAAAATGGGGGACTTACCTAGAATATGGGTTATGCAAAATCATAGGTGAGAGGTTCTTCCTATGCTCCAGAAGTGTGTAGAGCTCCAATGGTACAAATGACTAGTTAATGAGCTCTTGGATCTGAGTTATTTATATAAAAAAAAACCACTTGTGTGACTACGACGGAGTTTCAAAGTGTGGGCTAGCGCTAAAATATGTGCCAATATATGGGAATGTCTTTGAAAAGTGCAAGTGTTTTCATTCAGGGAAGTGTGATAGAATTGGGTTTGAGGAATGCACAAGGATGCTAAACAAAGGTGCACAATAGAATGAAAGAATTTTGATCCTATGGATGAGAACCATTCTATGATAGAACATATGTTGTAGGCTTATGATAAAAAAGAGTGCTTACACTTAGGCGTTTTTTAGAGTAATCTTAAATACTTAGGGGAACATGACCAAGCATGAAATGATGTTGATGGCTTCAAATCAGGAGGAAGACATGATCATTAACGACTCCAAAATTTGAATGAGGTAAAAAATTTGGAGGGTGTTGTAGTAGATACAATGGGTTCTAGCTTCATGGGTTTTTTGTTAGCATCAATGGGGATTGGGGGAGACCCCAATTATAGAGTCATGGCCTTGTGCACGAATGAATTTGAACCTGGCCATTCTAATTCGTCAGTTGGGCATTCAAAAAGATTATTGATCTTTGGTTTAGTACTAGGTCTACTTTATGGTTATAGGGTTAAACTTCATTATTTCCAGTCTTGGGCCTGTAGTATGGATTGGTGATCTCAGGATGCCTTCTTATTGGGGTGTTCTCAATTTTCAGACTATATGTTCGAGGGCTCTATTTATTTCTGTTGGTGGTTTGGGAACATCTAACCTCTCAACTTGCTGGAATTTTCTCGGGGTTTTTTTCCTAGCTAGAAATCATTATCGTTTGTCTCTCATGACATTTCATTTGGGTTTGGTTAACTGTGGTGGTGTGGCTATAGTCATTCTGTTTGTATAATTTATGTTTGTGTAGCCCAGTTTGTAATGCCTCATCAACGAGGGAGAGTTAGTCAAGGAGTTGTTGAGAGGGACAAATGTGGCAAGACCCTTTTCAGAGACTCAAGTCATGGAAAGGATATTGACCCCAACCGAGTCCATACAACTAATATTGAGGAGAATATCTCCTCTTTGGACAATTTTTGCAGTTAGCTCAAGAACATAACTTTTCTCCCACAGAAAATTACCAAGGACCAACATGATGAAATAAATGCAATCATTAGCTTCATGAATGATATTAAGAGAAATAAATGGAATAGAAAAGACTGATTGGATAATATGCAGAAGCGGTAGTGGTGTATATAGGAGAAATTAGACCTTTTTGAAGGATGACTAGCCCATATGGACAAACGTGTCCATTGTGGCTTGAAAGCTCTAACACCACCAAGTTTTGGACCAAAACATCTTACTCCTGTCAATTCATCATATTCATTATGGTCATTGGTTGCATCCTAGTCTGGACAATCTTCTCATATTATTTTTGTTTTTGGTTCTCATTAGCAATGTTCTTTTGGCATTTTGCTATATGTTTTGGTATTCACTTATTGGTTTATAAATAAGGTAAGAGTGAGGCTAATAGGATTTTGAAATGATGTGCTCAAAGATGTAATATTTTGGCATAATAGAACCTCTTTGATTCACAAAAAATGTCATGTATTAATTTTATATTAAGAATTGATTGAATTACACATCTCCCTCTTATTATTCTTATTACGAAGAAATTTGTATTTTTTATTTTATTTTTAAAATTTCAATTACTTATTTTTTCCATTGGACACTGAATATTTTATTATATACAACATAAAATTAATTTCTTTTAACATTTTATTTCTATAAATAGTTATACGTCAAGTTGTTATTCACATAAATTCATTAACATATGTTTTTAAATAATTTATTTAAATATTGTGTTGAAACATTTCTCAAATGTAAAAGTTTTAAACATCTTAGCCACACTCTTTTTTACTTTTAATTATTTTACCTCTTTTTAAATTTGCTATGAAATTATATTACATCATGTGGACTTCATAGTGAAATATGTATTTTATCACATTGGGTTGTAATTTCAACAACAAATCGAGTGACCATAGTGAGGTTGAGATTATTGATGTTTTGTTTTTAATTATAACTTACATTTCTTTTCTATTTAAAAATATTTTATTTTTATTTTAACGAGGACGCTGAGATTATTGATATTTTGTTTTTAATTATAGATTGGATTGTTTCTCTATTTAGATAATACTTTATTTTTATTTTAATGTGCATAAATGTCAATGCCGAATTGAGCATGGACGAAATCTCACATCTCCCTCATACTCGGTTGTATAATGCATTTATCAACACAATAATTTTAATCTTGGTTTAGATATTTTTTTTTTCTTCTCGTAGTGTAAGAATCTAGTAAATACTTAATAATATATATTTCTAATCATTTAATTATACATTAATAACTATCAAAATTAAACAAATTACAGTTTGGAAACACACCCTTTGTTGAAATCAATCTATAAGAATGATTCTATTACTAGTATAGTTCCATAATAAATGCCTAATATCTTCAATGCGAACCCCTTTTAGAGAGAAAAATTTGAATTCTCTCTCTCTCTCTTTGTGTCTACACACACTATGTAATTTTTAGTTGTTTAAACTGTATTTTTGAATGCTTTATAGAGTACATAACTTAAACATGTAAGTCCAAAATGTAGATTTTTCTCTACAAATCAGCTAGCTCACTGATATCATGTAGAAATTTCACCTGTAGATCAAATTGATATATGCAATGTACTAAAGCATAATACTAGATCTACATCTACCATAAACTTTGCAGAAGCTAACCAACCATGAGCAACATCAAGCATGAACACATATAACTGATAAAAAGGAATCAATCACACATAACATAGAAGAATTTATCTGGGAAAAGCACCAGCCTAAAACCCCATCTCTGTATTATCAATCAAGTGGAAATCCTCAACAACATACAAAAAGAATCAGCTCAAAAGCTATCTTCCTCTCTCTGTACTCTGATGATGAAGCTCATGGACTACCTAGGCCTGTATATATAGGGTGCACAACTCCTCCAAGCTCCAATTTCTTTGCGCAATTTTGATTGGGGTCCAATTACATAACATGTGTGAATTCGCCCCAGTCATACCTGTTGTCAACCTCAAGTCCAACTACACAATCCTTGAGGACTAAAGTTCCTCCTGCATGCATTCACAAGGAAGATCCTAGCATCTGATAGTACACTGTCCCTCATCTAATCTCAACTGGGTCTCTGTCTGAACTACCATGCATCAATTATCCATGAGAGAATACTCAGTTATCTGAAATTAATAGTTGTCACATGCATGCAAGCATCAACAAACTATATCTCATTAATTTAACAACTTGTTAAATTAATCTAACTGAACTTGACTAAGTTAAACTAAGTCAACTGATCCTCTCAATATAGAACTCATCCTTAATTCTTCACTCAACGAAGCAAATCAAGGACACATTCCCCAATCAGCGGAGAACTTATTGCATGTTCTCACAAGGACTTCAAGTTTGATTTTCGTTAACTAATTAACTCACGGAATATTAATTAATTAATAGTCAACCTACTAGTAAGACCAAATTCAAATTTTACTTCCTATTTTAGACCAGGGACTATCTAAAAATAGGAATCCAACTTGAACTACTAAAAATAGAACTTCTATTTTTAGCAATTTCTTGCTGCCAATTTTCAACACAAAAAAACTTTGTTGGGTTTTAGGGTAAATTGAAAATATATATATATACCTAAAAAATGAACAAAATGTAAAATAGCAAGAAACTTTAAAAGTTTTAGGCATAATTTTTTTTTCAATTATATATATATATATAATATATATATTATAATATATATATATATATTAGGATAACGTATGTATGTATGTATGTATTTTCTTAAAAATACTATAACTATACTAGTTGACATTAAATATGTTAACAATAGTAGGTGAATTATTTTTATTTATTGGACTACATTGTCTACATAAACTTTATTAGTTTTTTTTTTTTTTTGTAGCTATGTCGTATCCATATCTATTATATACATTGAAAATAAAATATACATGCAAAGGCGACCTCAACCTGCCCCAAAGGGAAACCAAGTCTGTTGGTCCCTTAAAAATATTGTCTGTAGCAGTTTACTTATTCAACTTAAAACCATCGTCTATAAAAAATCCTTACATTTTTCTTTCTGCATTTTGTTCCTAGCTGTTTATAATCAAAGACTTGACAAGCTACCTTAAACATAGGAGCACTATAGTTTATAACAGCATGCAAAAAACAAAAAGAGTGACAGGGCAGACACTTCAATCTACTGTAATTTCTTGCTTGGGCTCCTCTTCTCGCTTTGCTTTTATCAGGTCCTTCAGCATACCTCTTATTTCCTCTATTTTGATGTCATGTTTCTGAGTCATAAACTGCAGGCTGGCCATCTCTTTCTTCATGTCTGGCACCCCTTGGGCAATCTCTGTCATCTCAACTGCAACTTACTCCATGGCCCTAACAGGCAGATGCTTCATCACCCAGTACATATGTAATGTTTGCTTGTACAACGTTAATCTCCCTCTCATGTTCCCAGGGTCTGGCAGTAGGGTATCCCACTCTTCCATTTCGGGGTTCGAAGGTTCTTCCAACACTCTGTTTTCCAATGCATCGATTATCCTTCTTATGTTTGCGTTTGTTTCCTTGCTATAAGTTGCCTTCGCTGGCTGAGCTACCTACCCGATAGAGCATCGTCCTCTCTTCTGCTGATTAGAAACAGGAGTCTCCCTTCCACCATAATCCTCCTGCCTCGTTCTCCCTCACCCTCTCCATCTCCTTCCTTTCCCTCTTTTACCCGGCCTCCCTCTGTTGCTATTTCTACTGATCTGCCCACCTTCAAAGGTCACTCCAACCCCGCCATCCTCCTTCCCTATCTCCATATCCTTTTCGTCAAAGCTATCGGTTAGCACCGTCATATGTTCTTGCTCTCTCCCGGTGGTCTTCCCATCACCCTCCTTCTCCTGTCTTCCCCTTAGTCCTCCCTCCATCCTAATACTTAGGCAATGCCCGAGTCTTTGGTTTACGTCTCTCTGCCAGATTGATTCTTCCCTCTCCACCTTCCCTGCCTTCTGGTTTTCTGTCATTCTGCCTACGTTTCTTCTTAAATGAGTTTCACCACATAGCATCTGAGGCTACAAATAATCGCCACCGGACCTTTCTCCTACCCTTGCCATGATTTGTTTCGCTCCTTTCCTTGGTTTGCGTAGTGCTCCACCACCTTTCACCTCAACTCTGTTAATGATCGTCGTTCTGTATGGCGCCTGCCGACCATCTCCCCATCCCATCAATGCCCTATTGGTCGTAGTTCTCCACCCCGATCGGGGCTAAACTTATTAGTTTTTCATTATTAGTTAATTTTGCATATTAAAATATTTTATTAATGACTCAAATTGATTTTTTTTATTATTATCAATATTTTTAAATGTAACATTTTAATTTTATATTAAGAATTGAATGTGTTATAGATCTCCCTCTTATTATCCTTGCTAGAAATTACTTGATATTTATTTTATCTTATTTTATTTTTTAACTTTCAATTACATTTTTTTCTTTGGACATTACATATTTTATTATATACAATGTTAAAATATTATTTTCCTTGCATTATTTATATATTGAAAATATAATATAAATAGATATATATATAGTAATATTAAATAGATAATATCTATGCCAAGTTGATATAGACATAAATGAGTTAACATATATCTTCAAATAGTTTATTTAAACATTGTGTTGTAATATCAACAACAAATCTAGTGACCATATGAGATTATTCATATTTTATTTGTAATTATAGTGGACATTGCATTTCTATTTAGGTAATATTTTATTTTTATTTTAAGGAGGCTAAGTGTCAACCCAAAGTTTAGCAAGTATGGAATCACACATGTCCTTTCAACGCAAATCTTAAGCACATACCTAACATACCTCTAGATGGATCAAATATCTTTAGGTGCAAACCTCTTTTAGAGTGAAAAAATTCAAAAAAAATTGCACCACTCTTATCCCTGGATCCTAATGAATCTTTAGTACTTCTCGCTTTCTATATATATACTGTGTAATTTTTCATTTTCTAAATTGTATTTCTGAATGCTAGAGTATATAACTCAAACTTGTAAGTTCAAAAAATCTTTGTTGGATTTTAGGGAAAATTGACCTCATGATGGGTCTTGGTTTAGACTCGAAACATCGATGATAAAAATATTTATAGTGGAGAAATTTCCCACATCAGTACATAAATATAAGATATATATATATATATATACACACTAAATATATTATATATATATAGAGATATATATATATATTATATATTATATATATATAAAATAAATAAAACAAAAATAGTAAGCATTTAAAATGTTTTAAACCATAAAAACGTATTTATATTTCAGACTTCAATATATATATAATATAACAACATAATAATTTAAGTAAATATAATATTATACATAGTTGACATTAAAGATTTTGCATAATATGGAATTAAAAATTTTATCTATTGATTACATTGTCTACATTAGATTATTTTAATATATTAATATACATAATGATATTAATTACATTGTGTGTATTAATATGTTGTTAATGACTCAAATTGAAATATTTTATTATAAATATATTTAATTTCACATATAATTTTATATTAATAATTAAATGAATTACACATAGCTCTCTGGTTATTATTATTGATGATGATGATGATGGTTAACGTCCATTGAGACCAAACTTTGGTCTATCAGACCTAAAGAAATGAATTATTTAGTTTGATTTAAGATTTTATTCCTATGCTCAAAAATCTTGGAGAGAAGCCTCCTGAGCTTACTATAATTTTGGCATCGTAAAAGGTTAGGAAGGTCAGTATTGCAACAAAGATTATGAAACTGAGATCTAATGTGGTTGTACGTGGGGCACTCTAAGAGGAAGTGATTTTCATCCTCGATGTTCATATTCTCACAGAGATGGCAGATCCTTTCTAACCATGGTGTTTTAGGAACTGCCCAATGACTCGTTTCACTATGGAGCTCATGCGAGTTCGTTCTAATCTTGGCTATATCAATTTTCTTCTTTGAGCTAGTTAAAATAGAGAGATACTTTTGATCTTCTAGGGTGGGGTTGATGACCACCCTATAATATCTTAATTTTCTTTTTCTGCTAAATCTTTCTCACACCACCTTGGTGTCTTTATACCTAGCTGGAATTTAAAGTTAGCTTAAAAAGTCTATGGTCTCCTAGGTTATTGAGTTTGTGCTTGTACAACAGAAGCTTAGTCATAGCTAGGCTCTCAATAGGGGAAAGACCCACTTCTATTATGAAGTAATTGATATTTATTCAATTTAATTTTTTACCTTTGAATTACTTTTTCTCTCTCACATTAAATATTTTATATATAACATTAAAATAATTTCTTTTAACATTTTCTTTCTATATAGAGATATATGTCTTTTTGATGTGGACATAAATTACTTAACGTATATCTTCAAATAGTTTATTTAAATGGTGAGATATTTTTGAAAATTATAAGGTTTAAACATCTTACTCACACTCTTTTTAACTTTTATATCCTTTATATCTTTTTAAAGTTAATATAAAATTATATTACATCATGTTGACATTGAAGTGAAACATTTTTTTGTTTTAATTATAGTGAATGTTGCTTTTCTATTTATAGAATATTTTATTTTCATTTTAAAGGATCCATGTTGACTTTTAACATTTATTTCATTTATCTCTTTTTAAAGTTAATATAAAATTATATTACATCATGCTACATTGAAGTTGAACACTTTTTTTTTTTTAATTATCGCCAATATTTCTTTTTTATTTATAGAATATTTTATTTTCATTTTAAAAGGACCCATGTCGTCTCCATGTTGAGCATGGATGGAATCACACGTCTTCTTCAAAGTGGGTAGACAGAATGCTTCACAGTGGGTAGTAGAATGCACCTCTAGGCTCAATATAAAATTATATTGATAGATATGCTTATTTTAGAATAGGATTTTTAGAATTATAATTTAATTATCAATAATTATGGGGTGAATAGTAAGGGTTTTAGCTCTACAAAATATTTTTCATATTTTTTCATAAAAGTAGTTATTTCAAAAGTAGCTGTCTTTTTTCATTTTTTAATTAAATTGATTAATTAAAAAAAATTCATTATGGTTTTTTTGACATGTATGTATAATATACTTGGTACTCTCTCAATGAATATATAACAAAGCCTTATTTAAAAATCCGTCCATTTGTAAAAGGATTTGAATCTTTAGAATGTAAAATTCTATATTATATTATAATTTTTTTTAAAAAAATAATTGAATAAATTTAAAAATGAGTAGAATTAACTGATTTGAATAATGTGATAATATGTTATGAATTGAAAGAGTATTTTAATATTTAATTAATAATTTAATGGATATAGACTAAACATTAATCATATTTATTAATCATTATACTTCATATACGAATCCAAAATCCTCTAGACTTACTTTACTAGTCAATCAATACATAAGATTACATCATGTAAATAATTTCTATGTAGCTATAAATAATTTTGTTAATTTACATTAATACATTTATAGTATTTTCCATTATTCAACCATTATATACATTTAAAGAATTCCTCCTTTCGTGCTTAGAGAATTCTTTCTTTTGTGAGCACTTCAATCCCACGTTTACCAAAAGAATCTGTTTTTGTGTTTTTGCGAGATTATTATGGTTAAAAGAACTAATTCCTGTTGTTTTAAAAGCTCAATCTCAATTACAGATGACATTTAAAGGTGAGTTATATATATAATATATATATATATAATATATATATATATATATAGTTTTTTTTTTTTAATTTTTTTTTTTATTTTTTTAAATAGAATAAGGAAAATGTTTACTCAAATTATTATATAAAGTTTTTGTTAATAGTTTGGTTGATTAATGTATTAAATAATTATTAAAAAAAAATGAGTTGTTTGAGCGAGATTTTGAAAAAAAAAAATTAGTGGATTTTTTGATTGGATTTCTAGAATTTGAAAAAAAATTTATTGAAATCATAAAATGAGGATAGAATCTTTATAATTGAAATGCCACAATTTTTCAAGATATTAAATCCATATATAAAATAAATAAATAAAAATTTAAACAATACAAATCAAAATTTAAACACAAATTTTTCTACAAATTCCGATCATATACACATTAAAAACTCCCAGAATAAAATAAAATAAAAATAAAATCAATAACCGTGGAACAAAAATAAATTTTTAAAAACATCTCTATTTGGTCGATTTTTTCGAAATTTCCCACAGTTTTTGCGCGTTTTTAACTTCTTTGTATTTATATATTCCTACCCCATAGTATGACAATGTTCCTTTTATATTATATTTACTTTTATGCTTTGGTCAATTCCAAGAACTACACAAATATCATGGCCTTCTCCATGTGATGGGCTATTTTCAATGTCTTTGGATGGCAACGTAGAGGTAACGTGTGCAATAAATTTCTTTCACCATGCACCTTTTTCCTTCGTCTTATTTGTGTTATATATAATTGTGTTGAGTTAGTATTTTTGGACGGTGGTGAATATGCTTTGTATTTTTTATTATTATTATTATTTTTTTTTTCTGGCTAAAAAACTATTCTATTATTTACAGTAACAGGGAATACATTACAGTCATATAGTATCGTCGCTTAAGGTTAAGTCTTGGCATTCTGAGCTGAGAGAGATCCTTAAAGGGGCAGCCCTCGCAGGGGCGCCATACTTGCACACAACAACTTGATTCTGACCAGAAAACAACCCATGCAGGGGTACTGTAACTCTCAAAAAGGAACATCCATAGCAAAATGAATAACCCTCGCAGGGGCAACAGACTACCAACCGAATTATCCCACACAGTGGTAGCGCGAAACAAGACCAGTCAAAAGGAATAACCCTTGCAGGGGCAACAGACTACCGACAGGATTATCCCACGCAGGGGCAGCATAAAACAAGACCAGAATAGCAGAGAGATTATATAACATCAACCGAAAGCCAAAACAGAACCTGAGAGATGCTAGAGGGAGAAGCTGAGCGGAAGGCCAGCTACTGCTGTGGTTCCTCTTCGACCACCGGGCACCATCCAAATCCTTCAGCTTCCTCTGCAGAAGAATGGGGATCCAGGTTGACATCGCCTGCTTTGGAGGTTGACGCCTCTTGCAGCTTTGGAGCTTGTTCAGCAGCCATTCCTAGCACAGCTTCGACAGATTATGAGCCCTCGTTCTGGTGCGTCTCTTTGCCGCGGGGCTCTTCACTTTCAGGCGGCGATTCTTCCAGGAAAAGAACCGACACATGAGCATTGATGCGAGGTCTGACCATTGAGCTGCTGAAAGTGAAAATGGCCAAGCCAAAGGCCGGCGAAGGAGCTGAAGGGTCTGGGCTGCGAGAGTCCACGAATTGGCTGGGCTGGATAGGCGTGGCATCAGAGAATCCATGGCAGCAACATCGACAGCGATGGGGGTGAGGTTCCTGAGCAGGAGACCGGGAGGACCCTCCCCGAGCCGAGCCTCGACGGCTAAGCAGGCGCTGTCGTGGCCTAACCATACTTGCAACAGAGCCAGGGAGAAGGAGCCGAGCGGGATAGGGAGGCGGAGACGAGGCAGAGGCAGAATTGAGGCAGGACTCCAATTCGCAATCCCCTTGCCTCTCAAATCTATAGCCAACGAGCAGAGGGATGGAGGGTATGGATACCCTGTGAGCGGATGACCAAGCGGGAGCCGACGCGACAAAGGCCGAATACTCTACATGAACCAGCCTAAACTGAGCTTCCCCATCACCTTTTTTAAACAATGCAATTCTGCCTCGAACCTCGATCGCCATAACTGCTCGTTGCAGTTGAGCTTACGGTGAGAATGGCGCATTGAATGGGTTTCCAAGTTGAACCCCTCCATAAATCTCCTAGCAGCGATCGGGCATTGATTGCCAACCTTACTCTTGAGGCCGCCCATGTCTAGCATGTGGCGCCTCATTTATTTGAGACGTGTCACCCGCATCTGGGAATTATTATTGTTATTTTTATAATAGCTGTTTTTGTGGTTTTTGTTTTTTATGAGAATTTATTTATTTTTAACAAATTAAAACCACGGTTGGATTTATATTTAAGTAATCTAAGTTATTTTTGATATATTTTTCAATTTAAAGAAATAAAAAGCAAAAACAAATTGTGTATTTTTTTCAGTGATTTATTAGTTTTATTAGAAAACCTTACCTATATTATATAGATGTTATTAATTCTTTACACATTTGTACCTATCTTATATAGATGTTATTAATTACTTACACATATGTAACATAGAGTTTCCCATATCTTGCTATTAATCTTATTCTAGTTATATAATTAATGATATCCACGTGTTATAATTTTATTTGGCACTCTTGTGTTTAAGGAGAAACCTACCGAAGTGTGACAACCCCTTTTGTTAACCCCTCTTATAAACATTGTTATGATATTTAAACCCACTTAAATTATGTTTAATTATATAAAATGACTTAGTCAAGAGGGGCACAAGTATAGAGTTTGTGGAGGTGAAGGAGAGGATTTCTTGAAGGGGCAAACTTGTATTTAAACCTAGTTGAAGTAATTCATGATTAAAAAACTATAGGCATGTATTTAAGCCTACATATTGGAGACATAGATGATAAGGGAGACAATAGGCATGACCATCCACACATTAAGGCTTTTGTATGGGATGTCACTAAAAAGGGGAGTGGATGTAAAAAACAATAAAGGCAACATATAGGCTTAAAGCGAGAGGGAAAAATGACACTCATGATTGCGACAAACAAGGCTTACTAAAGCATGCCTTCGAGTAAGGTGTTGCGGAATAAAAAGAGGAGATTATAAGTAGAAAGGGATACTTTTTGGGAGATGCAAATCTCAGGGTTAAGAAAAGGGGGGGGTGTAGGAAGGAAAGACTTAGAATAGGTATAACACATGATGGTGGAGGAGTAGCAGGTAGAGAAAGTACTTCATATTCCTATGTGTGAATGTGCATATGGATGGTGTGAATATCTCTTGAGCACTTCCGCTCATAGGCTCCAAATCTAGCTTAGAGGTTATCTTCAGGAAAACTTGCAGTTCAAATTTTGTGATGGTTGGGAGGAGAGTGTAAGTCCCAATCTTAGTTCCTAGTCATGGAAATACAAGATGAGTTCTCTACTTTTTCTATTTTGCATATGAATAAAATGTGAATGCTTATGGACAATCCTAAAATGTGTATCTCAGTCTTGAGAAATGCCTATTTTCCTGTGTAATTAATGGGAATGTGTTCTCCAATGTTTAATGATGGCGGTGTTATCTGTTTAATTTCCAAGGGATAAGAGATTTGTGAAATCTGTGTTTTATTGGCTAATATTTCTTGTATTGAATTGATTTTTTTAGAAAAGGCCAAGGCTATTAAGTAATTTAAAGGAATTAATCCTTTATGTGTCACTATAATAACATGGATACTTGAATTCCATTTGAGCTTAGGAGGGATAATTCAAATGCACAGAGACACACACATATAAGAGCATAGTTTAGTGTTTTTTAAATCAGGAGAGATATGCCAAATGGTTGTGTAAAGAGATGCCTTGACTTGTATAATATATATATATATATATATATATATATATAACCTCAAGAGAGATAAGCTACATGGTGGTGTCGAAAGATTCAACATATATTGACACATAAAAATATAAGCTTAGGGGGGATAAAAAGATATGTTAAGTGTCAAGAGGAAGTGATAGAGGAGTATCTCTATGTTATAATAGGAGGATTCCTATCCTCACCCCAGAGTAAGATCAACCTTGTAATATTGGCATGGCCTCAAGAGATGGGATTTGAGATAGTGACATTCCCATGAGAAAGTGGTAAAAAGGTTTGTTGCGTTGTGGCCTTTAGAAAAAGGCCTTAACCTGTTTAGAGGGCATCAATAAGAGGGCCTCAGGCAAGATAAGTAGATGCTGGAGGGATTAGCTTTATCGTTGTGATATTCCAAGATTCACGTCCTGGTCTCGAGCCCTTGTGGGGGTGTTCCAAATGTATTATCGCACCTAAAAGGGGTCAATAAAATTTATAACAAGAAAGTATGTGTTTGCACAAGGGTCAGTACCCTAGTGGGACCAAATTTTGGGGCTAAGGTGGAAATGGCATGGATTTAGGGGTGCAATGACATGTAGATGGTGTACCACCTTGCAGGTACCAACAACCATGTTTGAGGGCCAAATGACCCAAAGCTGGGTGACATGTGACACCCTTAGAAATGGCCATGTGGATGGTATGACATCATGATGATGTCATCTTGGGTTGACATCAATGTAACTTTAGAATGTCATTATCTCGAGGTTGCGGGCCTTAGAATCTTGGGAGGATTTGTAATGTGCATGGTAAAGAGTAGGCAAGGATTCATGGGGGCAAGCGATGGGAAGTTTCATGGAAAACGATGAATAATTCTATGTGTTTGGATCTCTGTGAAAAACTGTCGTGGTTGTGAACATGATAGAGGAGGGTGTAGCAGATGAATTTTGAGAGACGAGAATTGCACTTGTTACTTAGAATTGATAATTATATCTCTCCCTGGGGACATTTCACCATCTATATGCATTTTAGGTGAAGGAATGGGTGTTGAGACCAATATTAATTATAATGGAGAATGGCCAAAAATAAGTTTGAGGGGTCGGTTGTAACAACCCTGGGTTACAATTTCATGTAATAAAAGTTGATAAAGGTAAAACAAGACCACATGAAAGGGACACTTATTCTAAGTTGAATATTGGGCAAAACATCCTAGTGGGCATCACTTGTTTTATTTTATAGCAAAGGGAAATTGGCAAAGGAAATGGCTAAGGCTTAGGAAATGCAAAAAGGTATTTTTAGCACATTATTTATGAAAATAATGGGAATTAGGAGAAAAGGAAGGTCAAAGGTCACAGGTTTCATGTTAGGAGAAAAATGAAGGAAAATAATGGAAAATTGAAGAAATTGGAGGCCTCATTAATAAAAACACCTCGGAGCATATGTTGGTATCTTTTTGTTATTTTAGTGTTATATTTTTTCCGAGAGAGGAGAAAGCACCAAGCGGAGAAAGAAAGTAAGCAAGCAAGGAAAGGAAAGGAAAAATGAGGAAAGGATAAGTAAAGAAGGACAAAGAAAGTAAAGGAAGGAAAGGATCAAGCAACTTCACCAGTAATACTTGCAGGTAATTGATTGCATGTGTGATTTCCTAGTTGATCTTAACATGCATAGTATGTGCATGTTGGTATATGGTTCTTTTGATGTTCTTGTCATGGATTTTGTCGAGTTTAGATAGTGGATTTTAGCCTAGACTTGCTATTTCTCGATAGCCATGGTGTGATGGGATTATCCCTAGTTTGAGCTTTGGATTGTCAAATAGTTTCAAAATTTGGGGTGAGGTTGTCGTAAGAAAACTCCCAAAGGCCTAGGAATACCTGGACCAATAATGATGGGATACAAGGTAAATCTTGAGGGTGGAGATAGGAAAATTCCTCAAGGATGTTGAGGAAATTATGAGGCATCCAATCCTGGCTCAGTTTTGTGATCTCGACACAAGTTTAGGTGTGATCACAGTATGGAGAGGGTGGAGGGGGTTTAGCCTTTGGATTCCATTGATTGTTTATGGGTTGGTTTATCCCATGAGATCCCACATTCATGCCTGGAATGTGGCATGGGGGGGACTGGCTGAAGAGAGATTTGCTTAGCCAATCTATGTTCAAGTGTAATGTGGAAGTCTGAAACCCAGCAGATATTTACCTATGGTTAATAAAATCTAAGTTTCTCTTACATTTGGTAAGGAAAGATATTGGTTGTTATGTGGCTTTAATGGTTGTTCTCTTATGGGTTTTTATCTGGTATCAACATGGTTTTATGATAGATCTCAGCGATTCCTCTTTTCATGTTTTCACTCATAACTAAATAAGTAATGAATGGAAGACCTAATTGGTGTAAAGAAAACTAATCAGAGAAGGTAGTGACCCTTATTGCTAAACGTCAGACAAGTTTGTAGTCCCTTATGTTCAGACTTGAATTCATGATGTATAGGTTCTATTTCAACCAAATGTTTGAGAGAATGTCGGTCTCGGTTGGGGATCATGAGGTCAAGTCCTGGTATCAATTTTTGGTTTACAAGGATTCACTTCATCTCTTTTATGAGTTATGGAAGTTTCATAGCTTTCGAGGGAGAGGCTAAGCCCCAGCTCTGGAAAATAGCCTTAATTCTTATATTCACCAGTACATAAATGGCAGAAAAAGGCCATAGTCACACTGATGTAGGCCTGTGAGAGTGACTGGGAACCCATTGTTGCGTGGAGGCCTTGAAAAGGGAGTGACTAAGACTCTAGGTCAGGGGAAAAGTGTGTTGTCTAAGGGGTTGGACACATGGAGGAGTTGGGTTACTCCTAAAGGTCCTGTGGCACCTGAGGGAAGTCAGAAACATTTTATCGTGTCGAATCCATTTCCTTAAGTTATATTAATTAAAAATACATATCATTGGAAATATATTCATGATCTGGACACGATGGTGGCATTAGATTTTAGGTTCGAGGAAGTTGAGGATTTATGAATTTTGTGACCCAATTTCCATTATATTACTATGGAGGTTAGGTTAAGTCAAGGTAACACGTCTCATTCATCTTGGATGATCTGAGAGGGTGGGAGGGTGTGTTACACTAAGTTAGCAAATTGACATGGCCTACTTCTAACCTTGGGAAAGAAATGTTAGAAGCTCCATTGCTCTAGATGACTTTACGTAAGGTGATGCATCACTTTGTTGTAGCCTTAATGAGTGATTAACAAGTCACTCTTATTGAATTTCTTGGTAGCTTCGAATGGTCTCCTACATGAGCTTGATGTATTAACATGTACAATTATTATAGACTATTAAGCCAAAGTACTAGGGCTAAATAATAGAATTATTCAAGTGAATTAGATATGATCTCCATATTCTATCTCATGGGAGACAAGATATAATCTTAGTTATCAATCATTTAGAGATTAGTGTTATTGATTTGGCTTAATGAAGTTATAAAATAAGTCTAAGGGAGAGGTAAGATGCACAAGTGGTGGAAGTTATTTTCTCTAGTATGAAAGGCTCAACTAGACAAATGAGAAGGGAGGAAGAGTGCATGGAATTTTTGATAGTATTTTCAAGAGGTCGAGTAGCTGAAGAGTAGAAGAGGACGAGTTGTGGAGAGACTCATTTATATTGTGGGCCAATTTTCTTGAGTGCGCAGGGGCCATACGAGGAGGAAAGGAGAGGAATGATTTGCTGGCAGTGGAGGCTGAGTTTCTCTAAGTTTGAATTATTTAGGAGGATGATGTTTTGGTGGGTTTAATTCCTTGGGTTAAGTTATAGATTCAAGTAGTGCAATTATCTATGTATTTTTCTATGTGGATCCAGGTACATATTTTTGCAAAGACTTTAATCAAAGAAAGTTGTTATGGGTGTATACTTATTGGTGTGATTTGATTAATATCTTTGATTTTTATTTTTCCACTGCAATTATTTTATTGTAGAAGTTAAATACCAATGATTTTTTTTCACAACAATTCATAATTTTATTTAATAATTTTATAGGAATAAAAAAAGGTCGACATATAAATAAATTTGAACTAGTATCAAAAATTTAACTCGGCATCAATGCTATAAAAAAACCTGAGGGAGATATCTCAGATTAGAATAGTTTTATAATAACAAGGTTTTCCCTTTTACAATAGCGAAATTTTTTATTTTGCAACTAGGGTTTTGTGGTTAAGGTCGATTTGTGACATGGAATTAATGAGGTTGAGATAGGAATATAGGTTAGACAGGTCAACTAATTTTATTCCATACAAGGAGTAGATTACTATTTTTCTAGAAAGGAATGGTTTGTGGGCCTTTTCAAACACATAGATCCACGTTCTCCTCACCCTGTCCAAGAAACCAAGAACAATATGAAGGATTTACAAGGAAGAGCTTGCTTTAGAGTTGGAGATGAAGGACATTGGTTTAATGCATTATGTTTTTGGATTGGAGGTTTGGAAGTAGCCAACAAATATTTTCCTAGGGTAGGGAAAGTATGCAGTTGAGATCCTAACAAGATTTTAGATGGAGGACTTCAAGTTGGTATTTACACCTATGACCAGCAATTTGAAGAAACTAAGTTATATTCAGGGAGAGTTGTTGGATACCACATTGTAAAAAAAAAAAAAATGGGTCCTTGATGTATATGTTTGAAACTAAGTCAGATTTCTATTTTGTTGTGAATACACTCATCTAGTTCATGGTGGAGTCAAGATAATTTCATTAGGTGGTAGTGAATCATGTGTTGAGATACCTGCGAGGTATAATGGACTTTGAATTGATATACTTTGAAGTTGGTGAAGTAGAGTTGCAAGTGTAAATATATTCTAATTTGGCTAGAAGTGTCGAGGAAAGAAAACCCATGTTTCATTGTTTCTTCAGCTTGGGATCAAACATAATCTTGTGGTGTAGCAGGCAAAATCAGTTAGTGACACTTAGGTTAGTAGATGAAGAGTACATGGTAGTGAGTCTAGTGAGTTGTGAGGCCATATAGATTTGCAAGATGCTCATCAGATTATTTAGTTTTGAAATGGATCTCGAGGTGATTCATAGTTTCATTAATCTGTCTTCAAATCCTTTGTTTCATGATAGATCTAAAAATAAAAATAATATATATCACTTCATAAGGATAGGGTCCAGAGAGATGTTGTGAAATTATAATACTTCCACAAAGGAGTAAGTTGCATATATTCTCACTAATCTTCTAATGAAAGGGAAGTTCATGTTTTACAGGGATAAGCTAGGGATGGTGAAGAATAACTTCCTTTCTAAGAAGAAGTGTTGAAGTTGTTGGTAGCTTTGAAAGGTCTTCTACAAGAGCATGGTGTTTTACCGTGTACAAGTTGGTTGATTTCTCCTTAGGTGATTCCTTAGTGGAGTAGGTAATTTATGGATTATTTCCTAATTATAACATAGGAAAAGTACAATAATTAAATTAAATTAATTATTGTGTACTTTTAAGACAACACACTAAGGAATATATAATAAAATTATTTAAGTGAATTATATATGATCTCAATAATTTATCTCGAACAAGGCAAAATCTAATATTGACTGTTAATCACTTACATTATTATGCTTAGTGATTTCGTTCAATGAAGCCATTAAGTAAGCCTAATGTAGAGGTGAACACTTGTTAACTATTTATCAAATCCAAGTCATGTTTATCTTTATTTTAATAATGATTGGTTTATGAGAACTCTTTCCTTAATGCAATCATATCTTTTTAGTTTGAATTCATTTTATTTGAATTTCGATGTGCGTGCACCACAATTCTGATGCCTATCCATCAGATAGATGAATACACATACTTTCTCAAACTAACAATAAGTCCTGGAGCTATTTCCTTTGCTTATTAACTTCATTTTTATTCTAAATTCGAAGATGCTCTGAATCCCCTTTTACCTTCCGCTTCGTTGAGAGGGGGACTAATCCTTATTTTAGTGAAGATAGATTTAGGATTTACTTTCTCTTACTTAGAGTATATTTGCATTTAGTTTTAATTATTGCATTCTAGAAGCCCTCTTACATAGGGCCAGACTTTAGAGTGTCTTGGATGAGAAATTAATATAGCTTGAGTGTAAATTTCTTGCATGAGCTCTACAAGAGGGCATATTTGATCTCTCTTCTCTATTGGCAGGTAATAGACATACTATAAGCTAGTGGAGATAGAGAGAGGGGAATTGGACCTAGTTTTACCAGTAAGAACCACCATTTCAAATGGAAAAGGATATGTTTTAAGTTTCTGATCGGGTGGTCTCCCTTTTATGTTGACATGGTCATTTTGGGCCATCAATATTTTTTGTGCTAAAAGGAGGTTTCGAAAACTTGTTATCTTTTGGATTTTTTTATTTGTTTTTATTTGTTTTTATTTTAGAGTTTTTATTTAATCACAATGGATCCTACCAAACTTTCAATTTGGAGTTGTATTGTTGGACGTGCATCCACCAATACTCCACTAGAAATAGTAAGACACTTGTCAAAGGTAAAATTTAACTGTAACAATAATGGTTCTACGTTTTATCATGCCTTACAATTTAGTCAATTTTTTACAAATTCTATTTTTTATGATATTAATGAAGGTATTTTATGCAAAAATTTTACTCTTACATTATTGGGAAAAGTCAGAAGATTGTGTCAATCTCTTCCAGTTGTCTCTATTCACAGTTGCGATCAATTTATCACAAAATTTCTTTGTAAATTTGATGGTTATGATTATGAACAAGTATGTGATGAATTTGAATATTTACGAACGTTTGAAAATGAATCTCTTATAGATGTTACTATTATATTTCAATTTGATTGTTTAAGATTCAAAGTTCAAGATAAACCTTCGAATATTGAATTGTTGGCATGGTTTGAATATAGCTACTCTCTTCTTTACATTCCTAATCCATATGAAACCATTACAAGATTTGATGAATATTATTGAACCTTTATTAACATAATTGAGAATTCCAATATGGAGATGCATACCAATTAAGACGAAGTTGCCCATTTCATGTATGGTCAATTCCTTCATTTAGTACACACCTCCTACAACATTAATAATGATGAAAATTCTTTCTCTCATGTTAATGAAACACAATCGCGAAGCTTGGAAAATTATGCTAATCAACCGCAGGGGGATACTAGTAATAATCTTAAAAAAGGAAGTTGCCAATAAATCTGAAAATCACTCTGAAATTAAGTCAACAAATCAGTCATTAAATCGGCAAGCAAAAGTAGAAATCAAAGACTACCATAATATATAATCTGATGTGTAAATGTCTAAATTTTATCATGATGATCAAATGCCAAATTCATGGCATCCGAAAGACATTCATCAAGAAAGCATAGTTAGTCAAATGAATGATCAACAATCTGAAATTTATAATGAGGAAAACACACATGAGTCTGCAAACAAAGATGTTTTTCGATTCATTTATTTAAACTCACATTTCTTTCTTTATCTTGATATTTTTGTTGATAGTGATTTATCTCCTCTTTGCATTAATATTATTCTAGAAAACAAATAGGATGATTTAAATAATTCACCTATTAGTTTTTATCAGGATAGAGAAGCATTCATTGATCGTTCTTCCAACATTGATGACATGTGCATAATATTAATTCTTTTCTTGATATATCATATGGGAATGTAGAGAATTTTAATGAATATTGTGAAGTCATTTCTACTAATTACTTTGAAATTTAGGATGATGATTTATCTTTCTCTCCATTAAACACTCATGATCAAAGTCTAATCATATGTGGGAATGAAGAAAACTCAAATTCATAAATTGTTCCAATAAATTCTCATTTTCAAACAATTAATCATTTTTGTCATTTCAACATTCCACAATCCATCTAAATTTATTATTCTTATGATGATCAAGTTCTCACTCCTATTAATAGTCCTGTACCTTTTTCTCTTTCACAAGCTGATGTCGATGACCATTCTAATTGTATTTTCCTGACAAATTCTTCTGAAAATGAAGTTATTTCAAATCAGTCCCAATTGTGTTGTAACTTTATTTGTAACAATAATGTAAATTATGAGCTTATTTCATTCTTTTTCCTTCATCTATTTTGTTTGATTTCATATTCTTTTTCTGTTTTCTGTTTTCATTTTTCAATTTTAGATATCATTTGCTAGCATATTGAGCAATTAGGTGTTGAAAGTTTGCAATATGCATTACTAGAATGTGAAGAAGAATCACAAGATTTAGATCACAACCACCTAGAGATTTTGATCTCCCAAATCTGTTTGATGATCATATATTTTTAGCTTACTTCTTCTTCTAGAGTGCATCTTCAACATGAAACAACACTTGTAAGTGTATTGATCCAATATGACTCGCTATCTAACCCAATTGGAAATCTTCTCACATATGCAATACGCCTCCATCCATACTTCATTGATCTATTTCAAACTTGTTTGGAAGCTTCATTTTCATCTAAGATCATTAAATAATTCTCTTATGTACATAACACTATTTGTTGTTCTACCTCTCTCCCATTTGACTTCATATCTCCAATGAATATTAATCCATATTTTTATGATCCCATAGATATTTTGTTGGAGGAAACTTTTCAAGAGAGGGTGATTGTAATTAAGTTGATTTTTATAAATATGTTAGCAATTAGTGTACTCACTACATTTAGATTTAGTTATGTTGGTTTTTTTATTAAATGATGACTATATTGGCAAAAAAAAATAAAAATTATATATAATTTTTAATGATATTTTATAATTTAAGTGTTTAAATATTGTCATTTTAAATATGTATTATATAGTTATATGTGTGGTTATATATTTCTATAAAAATTAATTAATTTAATACAATATGTTTTTTTATTATATATATTTTTCTTTAAATTTAATTTTTTATAGATTTTCCATATCATAATTCATATTGTTAAATATTTTTAATATATTATATAAAATATTTTTACTTAATCAATTTATTTCAAGTAAATTTACCATAACCACTAAAAATTGTAATTTCTTATTCATTTAATAATTTGTAAAAAATAAAAAAAAAATACACACACACACAACACACCACACACACATTATATATATATATATATATATCTACCTCAATCTCTCCATTTACCAAGTGAAGCATGCGACCTTTTTCAAAATTAGTTCTTCTTAGCAACATTCTTTCATTTATTCAAAAGATTATATAAAGCCTAAACTAAAAATGATCTTTACATCAAAGATAGTGTTATATTTTTGTTGATAATATCATTCAGCAAACATTTGAATTAAAATCCAATGTCAACTAAAAGGTATTGTGAGAAGAGAAGGAAAGAGAAAAATTATTTAAAAAGAATAGGTGTTAAGAATAAAATTAGAGAAAATGGAGAGTAAACTATCAATATACATGTTTCCCAAGCAATCTAGTCCTACAAGAAATAATCTCTCTCCACTCTCCCCCCAACACATGTTTAAGAAATAAAAAAATTTAAAACCATTTGGGAATACGATTGAAGGGTGTGTGATAAAGGTGATCTATTGTTAGATATAACCCCAAAATTTTACTAGCGATTCTTAGTTTGAAGATTTATTTGGTTTAACAACAAGTCACATTTACCAAGTGAAGAATTTACCTTTCTCAAAAGTTAGTTCTCGTTAGCAACAATTTTCTATTTCTTCAAAAGGCTATATACATCCCAAACTAAAAGTGATCCCTACTGTAACAAGGATGGTATTATATTTTTGTTCATATATCTCATTTACCAAACATTTCAATTATTTAAATCCAATGTCAAGTAAAAGTGATTGTGAGACGAGAATTAAATAGATTGAAGTGATTAAAAAAGAATAGGTCTTAGGAATAAAATTATAAGATTTAGAGAGTTTAGTAAAGAATCCAAATAGAGTGGCTCAAAAATGAGAAGAGGATGAAGATCTAACAAAGTGGATGAAGTAGATATTGTAGAATAATATTCAAGGTTTTTGAACTAAAGGCTAATACAAATTAAGTTTAAATTATCCTATAGGAAGTATAAATACATATTTTAGATTAAATTATTACTAACTTAATGATATGGAGAAATATTTTGAATTTGAGAGAATCGGATATTCCTAAAAATCAAGCTAGTGATTACCAAATTGAAGGACCAAGTTTATTTCAAGAGAGAAAACAACGTCTATATCTATAAATTTATACAAATTTAATCAACTATAGAATAATTTAACTAAAAAATCATACAATACATAAATACACACTCCATGATACAACAAGGAACCTATTGAACTAGTTTTTAAGAAGGTTAATGTTTGGAAGCTTACTATACAATATCAAATTAGTTGGATATTTTTTTCTTCATTAGAAGCACCATATCATTTAGCGTTTTAAAAGGCGTAACTAAAATTACGATAAAACAATAGTAAGAAGAACTTTATTAAAGGAATAACTCATCATAACTATAGAGAATTTAATAATTCCAAAAAAAATGAAAAAATGTGGGATAAGAAGAATGAGAAGCCCAAGGAAATTGTTGATAAGGAAACAAAAAGAAATCAAGAGATAGAGTTTTTGGTGGATTTAGAGAAAAAGGAATATGCTTCATTGAGTCTTATCAACAATGAATATACATTGTTATCATTTGTGCTGAAGAGGGGAAAAAATTATTTGAGTTTTTTCTTGGGAGAATATACATGGAAATTTGATCACAACAATCAAGTAGGGCACAAGGAGGGGTAAGAGGATTTAAAAAACTATATGCTTCTACAATGAACCTATTCTTATGCATGTGTGAAGATGGATATCCAATGCCATTTATGTTTTCAATTATTTTCATCAAAACTTGACTAAGTTTAAAATAAGGTTCCACTTTTTTACTTTTGATCCATAGTGTGTAATACATTTCATGATTACATGTTGAGAAACAACAAGATGATTTTAATCGACATTAGATTTCCATAGTCTAAGAAGATTAATATTGTAATTATTTCTAGCATATCATCAATATGTGCATGCTAATTTATTTATTTTGCATTTATTATTTATGTATTTAATATTGATTAATCACATGAGCCTTCCATGGATCATTATACTAATATGCAATAAAACACTCCTTTTTGTGCCATCAGAAATCTACACTACACTTTGTATTTCTTGAAAAAAATTGTTATCTTTAAAAAATTCTCATAACATTCATGTGAGAAAAGGAAAGAGGAAAATTGTGAGGTTTTCAAGGTAAGGATCATCATTAAGGATTCAAGGAACCATTACATGTTACATATGATGATGGATGTAATGAAAAATTAATGTTCTTATATATGTTTAATGAAGAATGTCTTCTCAACATGCACATTAGAAAGAGGGTTACTCTTTCTCCTTCTACATCTTGACACATTTATCTCTTTTAACTCCTACATGGATATAAAGCATCAATCAAACTAATTATTATAGGTTTTGGAGAACCTACGTGACAAGAATTTTTGTCAATCCATCTTGTAAATGAATTTCCATGAATTGTAATTCATGTAAATAATATATGGAAATTATGTTATAATGGTTTTCTTTGGTTAATTCACATCCTTAGTTTTTGTGGGTTATCCTAAACCATTAAAATTTGAAGGGTGTTCATAATTTGCAATAATTCAAGTGGTTTCATAAAAAACCAATAAACCATACCTTCAAGTGGTTTTCAATAATTTTCATGGTTTCAAGTGGGTTTCTTTAATTGTTGTTACATCTCAATTTTTAACTACATTATATTACTTTCAACACTTCTTTTATCTTAATTGTATTGTTTTATTCTCCATTCATTTCTTGTTTTCAGTCATATTTCCTAATGCATACAATATGGAGCAAGTAATATGAAAAGTGAGACAACTTGAATTACATGTATTTGCATGAATTTTGTGAATTGCATAATCTCCATGTTCTTTCAAAGTCTAGAATCTTTTTCTCATCCTTTCTCTAGATTTTTATTGCATTTCCTTTATCATTGGAAATTTCTTTCTTTTTCTAGATCAAAATCCCCAATTCCCATGTTTGTTGTGAATTCTTACATAATTTTCCCGCTCTGATATTTCTAATGAATGAATCCTTATTGTTACTTTTTTCACCCATTCGAATTTAAACTCCTATTTTTTGGTTGACGATAAATGCTCATTTTAGCTTATATCGAGCTATAAGCTCAAATGAGCTACTAATCCACAACAATAATAGTTGGTACGGAGTTAATTTCTTAATGACTCGATTGAATAGTTGTTTAACCACATTCAACACTTGATTGAGAGTTTATTTAATGATCAATCCAGCTATTTGAATATCGAATTAAAGTGCTTGATTGAGTTTTTTAAGAACTCGATTGAGATCATGAGGTTCTAAAAATTATAGTTTTAGCCTGCTTTTTTTAGATTTATCTGTAACCTAATTTTGTACTTATTGTGGTGAAATTACAACACTCTATTTTTAATCTAATTTTTTTTTTTTTGTATGCTAGGATGGTACTCTTTCTATTACTTGATCAACAGAACATTACATCATTTCAAAAACAGTTTCTGCCCACCCTCTAGGGGAAACCGGGTCATAACTCCAGCTATAGTTTTTAATTGCAGCCCAAAAATAGTAGGTCCATAGTCTGGTCGTCTTAGCTAGATAAACTATGCAATCTTTGAACTTACTGAAACTATTACTAAATCTACTGCTCTGTACTACTCACTTTTTCCTATCTTTAACATGTACAGAGCTATAACCAAAAAAATTGTTGCAGTTTCTAAACATATCTTTTATCAGTCATTGCCTCCATCTGGTTGCTGGTTCGCTACTTCCGCTGGCTCTGGACGGTCCCGATTCAGCATTTGCTGGATACCATCCAGCTTCTCCTCCTGTTTTATCATTGCTATGCGTAGGAAGCTTAGTTCACTACGGATGTCTGGATCCCCCTTAGCCAGTTCAACCATCTCTTTTGCCACTTGTTCCAACGCCTTGGCCATTAGCCCCTTCATCACCCAATAGATGTGAAGAGACTGTTTGAATAATGACATACGCCCTCTGGTATGACCCGGGTCGTGGAGGAGAAATTCCCATTCTTCCATCTCCTCATCAGATTGATCTTGAAGCGATTCCTCTTTGAGATGCTGCATGACTCTACGCACTGCAGGGTTGGAATTACGGAGGAAGGCCTGTTCAGCCCTTCGAACTCTGTGGTTAACCGTCTCCTTTTGCTTTCTGCTTTTCCCCTGGCCGCGCCTGGAAGTCTCCCCTTCCTCCTTCCCTTTCCCCCTCTGTCCTCTGGTTCTTTTTCCATCCTGGTCCTTTTCCCTGTCAGGTGTTGAGCTGCGCTTCCTCATACCGTAGCGTCGGACCTTCGAATCCCGTAATTCAGACTAGTCCACCTTCGCTTGCTCTTTTCCTTCCTCAGCCAAGTTCTTATGGTGGCGCCTATGTTCACTCGCTGCGCCCGGGATCATGTCTTCTTCCAAGTCATCCTCAACCTCCCACACTGTGAATGGTGGTTCCTCCTGCATAATGACTTTGCCTTCTCGGCTCCTGTTCTCCTCCCCTGCACTCTGTTGCTCCTCCGCTTGTCTCAGTTTCTGTCTGGTCTCCATATTGTCCAAGGGTCTGACGCGCCTCGTTCTCTCGATGGGAGCCTCCGCACTTACCCAAATTATGAGCTCACAAAATGCCTTCACAATGGGCCATCTTTGATTATATATCGAATTCCTTTCTTTGGGGAACCAATTTGGTCCGGTTTTCGAATGCCACCGGTAGCTCTCCGGTGAACCACTACTCTCGACCATCATATCGTTATTAATCCCCTCTGCTGTGAGGTCAAGCGAACCGCAACCATCACCTCTCATGGTTCAGACATTTATTATCTTACCTTGTGTGTACTTTTTCCTAACCGCTCCTCCCGCCACCACTGTACTGTCAACGAATTCCTGATCCTTCATCCTGCAGCCTGAAATGATGATTTTATCAAATCCCAATTGAACCATATTCTTGAATCGGGGTCTCCACTTCCCCCTGTTAATCCAGCTCACTGATCCGTGCGTTGTCATTTGCGGTGTGATCATGATCAGCCTTAATTAGGTCCGCCAACTCCTTCCACTCCCTGTTTCCCTCCATGGCTCTCCACTGACTATCAATTGTGCTGCCACGTCCTCTGCAGCCCCAATTGGCCAGCCAATCCGCTGCCTGATTCCCTTTTCTACGAACATGACTGATGAGTCTGTAGTCGATGCGTTTAATAAAGTCTGCAATTTCTTGAACAATGCCCACAGTCCGCCAGCTTTTGGTGACTTTCTCCCATCCCTGCCCATTATTGAGCCTCCACAGCATGTCCACAACAATCTGCGAGTCCCCTGTAATTTCTAGATTGGTATAGCCATTCCTGATGGCAATTCGTAATCCTTGATGCAGGGCCCAAAACTCGGCCTCGTTATTGGTCATCTTTCCTCCCTAGTCTGCAAAAATCCACCTTACTTGGTTATTGTTGTCTCTGAAAATCCCCCCGAAACCAGCTTCGCCCGGGTTCCCCTTCGAGGCCCCGTCGAAGTTTAGCTTACCAAAGTGATCTCTCGGGTATCTGAACTTGTCTGGGCTTTGAATTCGCAGATCATGGCGGGCCGAACATTTAAAGTGAACCATCTCAAGTTTTAGATTTAACTTGTTCAGAATTTCTTGTTCTTCCGGATTAGTCTTCCAGTCATCACTCTCCCATTTATCAACTAGGATAGTCTCCCACATACTCTCGACCACCCGATCCCAAATTACCTCTGGTTCTTTAGCAGAATTCTGAAATACCCTCCTATTTCTCTCCTTCCAGGCCATCCAGAGTATAAAGGTAGATATAAGATTCAATGCCCTCTGGACCACCTTACAGTGAAAGGTTTCCTTGCTCCACTGGAAAATCAATTCATTAAATTCTCTGATGTTAATTCCTGGTTTGTGGAACAGTCATTTAGTAATCATCCAGAGTTTCTCTGTATACGGACATCTGACCAACAGATGATCTCTGGTCTCGTCATCGTTGTTGCACAGGTAACATCGTGAAGGGCCATTGAATCCCTTCTTCTGGATACGATCCCAGGTTAGAATTTTATTTTTTGAGGCTAACCAAACAAAAATGGACACCTTTGGCCACCAGTTACTTTCCCATATTGTTTTCCATTCCAAATTCTTGTCATCTCTGTTTTGAGGATCCATTAGATAATAAGCCTCTTTGGTTGTAAATGTCCCCTTCATAGAGTTCCCCCACCGGAGGATGTCTTTCCCATGTCGAACTCTGATTTTCCTTGATCCCATTTCTTTCCTGTAAAGTTCTTGGAGATCTGAGTTAAGCTCCCGATCCCATTCTGTCGGGTCCTCCCAGACTCTCCATCCCTCTGATATATCATTTACTTTCCAATAATCCTTTACACTAGTTCTGTTTCCTTCAATTCTGCCACGGATCTGGAGGAGGTTCTGAATGCTATTTAGTCTTTCTCGTTGTTTCCACCTGTCTTCCCAGAACTTGGCCTCTGTGCCTCCCCAGATTTCCCAGAAAGTATGTTTTCCAATCAGATCTCTGTTTTGAGAGGCTAATTCCCAAATAGTGGAGCCTTTGGGGATTTCCTGTTGCCTTAGGATATCGACCGGAGAGTTTGGCATTCTGTATTTAGTCCTCCATATGGTTTTCCAGAGATCATTTCCACCACTGAGCCATCTCCACCACAGCTTGGCTCCCAGGACCCTGTTAAGAACTTCAGGGTCCCTTAGACCCAATCCTCCTTTCTCTTTTCTTTCTGTTAGCTAACTCCACGAGACCAGGGCCCATTTTTTCTTTTGATCAGATCCGCTCCATATGAATTTCCTTATGATTTCCTTGATTTTAGCACATACCCCTACAGGGGCAGCCATAATCGATAATGGGTAGATAGGGATAGCTTGAAGGACCGACTTGGCAAGAACAACTCTGCCAGCAATATTTAGAACTTTGAAGGCCCAATTTGAAACCTTGTTGCTTAGTTTGTCCAGAACCCCTTGCCAGTTTTTCACCCTTTTAGATGTGAAGTCCAGAACATTACTAAATTAATATAATAATATTAATATTAATATAATTAATTATTTATTCAATTTCAATTTCAATTTTAATTATTAATTAGTATGATTTCTTTGAAAATAAAAATAAATTTAAAAAACCTATTAACGTTATATAAAAATCAAAGCATATTAATATTATAAACATTTCATAATTAATAAAAATAAAAATAATAAAAATCATTATCATCTCAGCCGACTTGTTTGGTTCTCCAAAAATTTTCCATCCTCCATTTATTTATTTCCTCTCCGCTGCTCTTCTATCATCATCATTCTCTCATCCTGAAGATGGATCCCACTTGGGATTCGAAACATCGGTTCAAAAATGATAAAACTATGGATTCTCCGGTCATTCATTTAAAAGATTCAAGCCACAGAAATCTGAAATCCATTACCCAGATATTTAGTAGGTAATTCCCCCCTTTTAAATCCTAGTATTCTGATTAAATGGGATTTGACCTGATCCATTGTGTTAAAGATGAAGATACAAGATTTGTCCTTATTGATTTCTAACCCCGAAGCCTCTGCGAATAGATCTAGGATTCTCCTGAGATGTTGAACTTCTCTTACTGTTGGCTCCCCAAACAACATAATGTCATCAACAAATTGTTGATGAGTTAGAGGCAGGTTGTTTCCCCAAATTTGCAGTCCTTTGATTCTGTTTGCTGCTCTTTCTTGTTTGATGAATCGACCTAGGCCTTCAGTGGCTAGAATAAATAGAAATGGGGACAAGGGATCTCCCTGTCGAATACCTCTAGAAGCATTGAAAGTTTTTGAGGGGCTTCCATTAACCAGAATAGAAAAGTGTGGAGAGGAAATCAGGTTATGGATCCATGCAATCCATCTTTGGTGAAAACCAAATCTCTCCAGGACAGTTTCCAGATACTTCCAGTTTAATCTATCATACGCTTTGGACAAATCTAATTTGATCATCATTCCTTTTTGCTTTTTAACTTTTAAGGAGTGGATAACCTCCTGAGTTACAACAAGACCATCAAGAATCTGTCTGCCTTCCACAAAACCTGTTTGTTCAGCCGAGATTAAATTGTCCAAGAGGGGTTTTAATCTCTTGGCAATCAGGGATGTGATCATTTTGTAAATAACATTACACAGTGCTATAGGTCTGAAGCCATTAGCCTCTTCTAGGTTTTAATCTATTTATTTTAAATAATGGGGATCATTTTCATAAATTTTGGCTAAATCACCTTGTAATTCTTATTTTAGTAAAGTTTCCTACACATTTTCTGTTTTTTTATTTATTCATATACTTCTTTTGATTGCTTCATTACATTCAATTTTTTGAGGCTTTCGACTAGTTCTTGTTTCATCTCATTTGGATGCATAGTTTTAAAATGGTGCTCATCCGAATTACGATATTTTTTACTGCCAGGGCTAAAAAATGTACATGTATATTATTTTAATTTTTAGATAATTTTATTGATTAATTCATTTTTGGTAATGACATTACAAAATCACTGCAACCAAATTGTAGAACAATTAAAATTATGTGTTTTCGCGATTTCATAAGTTTATTCCAAATCTGAATTTCAAAAAAAATTAAGAGGATCCGAAATCCTAAAATTAGAAGTGGTTGTAGTTCTTTATGTCAGTACTTTTACACAAGTTGTTGTATTTTTTACAAAAGATGGAGGGTCCCACTCCACGTGGCCCTCCTCTCCTCCTCTCTTCATTCACATCATTCTCCCACATTCCATTGGAACCTTGAAACCAATAAATATCGTAACATAATTTTGAAATACCTCTGATACTAATAACCCTAGATACCCCCTCATTTCATTCACATCATTCTCCCACATTCCATTGGAACCTTGAAACCAATAAATATCGTAACATAATTTTAAAATACCTCCGATACTAATAACCCTAGATACCCCCCTCAACATACATTATATTGGGACCTTATACCAATACCATATATATGTTCAACATATATTTGTCAACATCACCAAATCAACAACATGTCCCTCCATCTTTGATACGAGAAATACATTAACAACCTTAACATCATAACATATTCAAACAATACATCACAAGATCTTCCAACACATACTCAACACAATATGAGCACCAATAAGCAATTAAAACACAACATTTAACATCATAACATATTCAAACAATACATCACAAGATCTTCCAACACATACTCAACACAATATGAGAACCAATAAGAAATTCAAACACAACATCAGACCATATTCAACTGTGGTTTAATTAATCATAGGAAACATTCAACAAGCATGCCTTCAACAACCTTTTTTATCAATGAAAACTTTTCCAACATAGGGTAACAGCTACAACCTACTAAAAAATAGATATGAGAAGGGTGTGTGAAATATATACCTGAAAAGTGGCATGTGAGTGTTAAAAAGCCAAGTACCATGATGCAAACTCAGGAAACCATATGCATTGACAATCAACATAGCATAAGAGAGAAAATAGCGCTTGAAATAATGTAAAAACCCCTCGTTAAAAGTTCATGTAATAAAATTTAATAAATGAAAAGTAAGACCACAGGTAAGGGACACTTATTCCAAATTCAATGTTGGGCAAAAGTATCCTAGTGGGCATCAATCGATGTGCTTATGGCTAAGGGAAATTGGAAAAGGCAATGGCTAAGTCATTAAAGAGGACAAAAGGTATTTTGGCACATTTATTTATGAAAATAAGGAAAATAGGAGGAACAGAAGGTGAAAGATCACAGGTTGCATGTGAGAAGGAAATTAAAGGAAAATAATGGAAAATAAAGAAAATAGAGGCCTCGTTGATAAAAATATTTTGACAATGAATTCATGGCTTTTATCAATTCATTTTTGAAGATCTCTCATTATTCTCTCTCTATCTTAGTCTTAGAGACTTTGAGTTTTCTTCGACCATTCTAGCTTTGGAGAAAGGAAGTGAAAAGGGAGTGAAAGGACGAACAAGGAAATGAATGGAAAGCAAAGATCAAGAAAGGAAGAGAATGATCAAGAAACTTCAGTTGGAATACTTGCAGGTAACATATTACATGAGTGATTTCCTTGCTGGTTTGGATATGAATGGCTTTTCATGTTGCTATATGGTTCTCTTGCTATCGGTGGCATGGTTTTGATGGGTTATGAAAGTGGTTTTCAGCCTTACCTTCCCTTTTTCCTGATAGCCATGGTGTGATGGGATTGCTTTCTCTATTTTGAGGTTTGTAATTATCGGATGACTTTGGAATCCTAGGCAAATGTGGTCAATTCCGAAATTCATAGGAATCCCTTAACTATTTTTGGCGAGAAATACATGGAAGCCTAAAAAAACTATCATTCATAATATTCACAATTCAAGTCAAACACTTTTTTTATTAAATATATAATATAATATATTATAATATAATATATATATATATATATATATATAATATTATATATAATATTTCTATCTAAATATAAATCAAACAATCTACTGTGAGAATTAAATAGCTCACTTGATTTCTTACCATACTTTTTTCTTAGCCAATTCGAAATATACTGTTAACAAAAAAAATTGTTATGGCGATTTTTTTTAAAAAAAATTGAAGAAAAATATGTAATATAAACAACATATGATATACAAATGCCAATATCCGAAAACTTCAATACATTAATTAGAAAAATAGAATTTTCTTTCTGCCTCCAATAATGAATTCTTTTATACAATCTCTTGCTGGATAATAGCTAATTTAATATCTTAACGGACCTTTTATCTTAGCATCCAAAATATACATTTACAAAAAAGACTAACTCATCACGGAAAATAAAAACAAAAATAAAAAAAATAAAGTTTTTTCTTTAATATAAAACACCATCTCATATACAAATGCCAACATCCAAATACTTCAACCACAGTACTTAGAAAAATAAAGTTTTCTTTCCGCAATGAATTATTTTATTATTTATTTATTCATGCTTATTATTTATGACCTTTGAAGCTTACTATTCAATTTATTCAATATTATCATTTCCACCCATTAGTATGACAATTTCACCGCAGAATGGAAGCCAGAGATAATCTTCTCAACACATTGATGGATAAATTCAAACCTACAGTGGCAATCGATAATGGAAGCCAATGATAACCTTATAAGCCCATTGATGAATAAACTCAAATTGGCAGTGACAATAGATAATGGAAGCCAAAGATGAACTTCTCAGTACATTGGTGAATAAATTCAAATCTGCAGTGACAACCAATAATGGAAGTTAAAGATAACCCTCTAAGCACATTGATGAATAAACTCAAATTTGCAGTGAGAATAGATAATGGAAGCCAAAGATGAACTTCTTAGTACATTCATGAATAAACTGAAATGTGTAGTGATAACAAGTATATAATTTTGGGAGAGATTAGACCAACGGAATTGCAGACCAAACCTCCAAAAGTAATGTATAAACCATCTAACTTAAACTTACCCATATCAAAAACTTAGCCATATCAAAATTTAGTAGAAGTTACTTACAATATATTTTCCGTATGAAAGACATGAGCCACAATTGGCCTCTATCATAGAAATAATACAACGTAGATGCTACTCTATTACACATTACAAAAAAAAATAGAGCATCACAAAAGAGGAGTATAAGAAATAAATGACAAAATGATAGTTGAAAATGTTTAGGACGCTTGAAAGGCTTCACATACCGACCTTGACATAAATCTAGGATTGATTGCCATGAGACGGGAGTGTCATGCATGTTCAGGCTTTATGGAGCACCTGGGAAGCCAAGTCCGTTTTCTATAATGTTGTAAACAACCATGCTCACAACGGTCTCTTCATCCTTAGATCCATAGGATTCAACGTGGAGACAATCGTCCAGTCCCGCTCATTCAAAACATCAGCTACATGGAAGCTGTTTAAATTTCTTAGTCATCTACTAAGGAATTCTTGTCATCTCTTACCAATGAGAGGAATTTGGGTTTGAGCCCATTGAATCTCTCAGAAGCTCCCAAATAACCTCAGTGAGTCAGGTTATTTTCTAGGTAAGCAATTTTTTAGGCATCTTTAATTTCACTCTCGGGACTACTACATATGTTTCATGTATACCTCAAATATGTTTTCATTCTTTCATAAATCCCCGATAAGGTTTTCTACTCTAAATTGTTTAACATACGATTGGACTCACAGCAAACTTGAGCTCTAGGACCTGTATTATGTTATATAGATTATTTAGATAGAGAAGGTGGCTTAACCGATCACCCAATTCAAAAAAACTTGATAATTCGATAAGGTTTTCTACTCTAAATTGTTTAACATACGATTGGACTCACAGCAAACTTGAGCTCTAGGACCTGTATTATGTTATATAGATTATTTAGATAGAGAAGGTGGCTTAACCGATCACCCAATTCAAAAAAACTTGATAATTATACAGAAAGAAAATTATCTATAAGAAAATTATAGCTTGAGATCATTGTCCAATCCCCATGGGGTACTAATCATGGTCTCAAATGTACACATCATGGGACCATCGAAGATAGAGTTAGTACCTCTCTGTTACTAAATTGCAAATATTATAAATTAGAAATGTTACTATATTAGAAAGAATAACACTTAAAAATAAGAAATTAGAAATGTTACTAAATTAGAAATTTTACTAAACTATAAATT
>APFE031728731.1:183143-288372 GCA_000404065.3 Pinus taeda | reverse complement strand
TTTTACTTTCTAATTTAGTAACATTTAAAATTTATAAATTCTAATTTCTAATTGAATAAAAGTTCTAATTTCTAATATCTAATTGAGTAAGAATTCCAATTTCCAATTTATAATTTATAATTTAGTAAAATTTCTAATTTCTAATTTAGTAGCATTTCTTATTAGTAATTTCTAATTTCTAATTTTTAATTTAGTAGCATTTCAAATTTAGTAACATTTCTAATTTCTAATTTTGAATTTCTAGCTTCTAATTTCTTAATGTCTAATGTTTAATTTAGTAACATTTCTAATTTTTAATTTAGGTACATTTCTAATTTCTAATTTAGTAACACTTATACTTTCTTCCCAGATGTGGATGTTTAGGCATGCTAGTATTATGCCGCAACCTTGGGTTGGCAGGTGGTGAGGCCACCTGGCCACCCACGCTTCCACCCAGAAGGTCACCGTCAAAATTAATGGCATATTAATGGACTGCGCGGGTCGAGGCTTCGTCAATTTGATTTTTAAGATGGCCTCTTCAGACTATCTTCCCCCCACTTTGACTCCTCTGAATTGCAATTGTCTCCCTACTGCTGTAGAGCTGAGCTCACGCATGACAACTGGGAGACGCTGCCAAATTCTGTGTTGCAATGAGATGGTGGATGCTGCACATTTCTCATAGAGTCTTCTATGTTGCCTTTGGATTGGTTCTTTGGTCTTGAATCTCTGCTCTAAACCGCTAATAACTGGTCCTTCTATTCTCATTGACCACTCTTTCTTTAGCACTACTCCTTGTCCTTGTCCGCTCAATTTAGCTCAAGTGAGCATGCCTTGTCTGCGTCATCGAATGTGCTGTAGGAGAGGTAGTAGTAGAGCAAGAACAATTCACCCCCCTCCTTGACCCACTCTGACTCGTCCCCCTTTGGCTCATCCTCCCCTTCAACAGCTCATTTCTCTGGATTCTACTCAACTGCTTGCAGCAGTTGGGGGCGGGCTCAAATTGCAGGTCCTCGACCTATTAACACTACTCCCTAGCCTCCTGTTGCCTCTATTTCATCTATGCAACCCAGTCATTCTACACAATTTCAATTTCGTTGCACGGTGGAACATCCCTGCATAATAGCGACTATCTCGGTGGCATTTACTAAGGAGCCACAAAACTCTAAAGACCCAGCTCGCAATACTCAGGCGCAGACCACCACCAGCAAGAGAAAATCCCCTGGAAGTAGCTCAGGGATGCACAGAAGCAGCGAAGCAGCTCAGAGACACAGAAGCAGCTCAGGGATGCACCATTCCAGGCCACTTCAAGATCATGGAAGAAACTCTAAGAGATAAACACGATGCAGAAGATGACATGGAGGCATATAGGTGCCTGATAGTGGAAGAAACTCCTCCTCCTAATGACACCTAGATGACATGGAGGCATATAGGTTTCTGATAGTGGAAGAACCTCCTCCTCCTAATGACACCTAGCTGGTCAAAGTTTTTCAGGTTCTGGGTTCTTGGCTCCCAATACTATGGGTCTATTCTGGTGTTTTTTTTATGCAATGCTGTTAATTTTGATGATTGTTCAAAAAATTGTTCCACATTGGCACTACATTACCCCTATGTGGGCAGAAAACTCTTATAGTTTTGGACTGGTTTCCCTGGTGCGGGCAGTCTCTTTCCAGTGTTTTGTTGTTAAACATGGCATAATTTAGGACATTCTCTGCAGAGGTCGGTGCCTCCTTGTACTACTTCTGTTACATTAATAGAATTAGTCAAATTTAGAACAAAAAAAAACATTTCTACTTTCTAATTTTTCTAACTTAATAACATTTCTAATTTCTAATTTAGTAATCTTTATAATTGATAATTTCTTTGTTTCTAATTTAGTAACATTTTGAATTTCTAATTCTTAATTTGATAACATTTCTAATTTCTTTAGTAACATTTCCAATTTCTAATTTCCAATTTAGTAACATTTTTAATTTAGTAACATTTCACACTTTTGTTTTAGTAATAGTTCACATTTATAATTTATGAACATTTCTAATCTAGTAACTTTCACATTTCTCATTTAGCAACATTTCAAATTTCAAATTTTTAATTTAGAATCAATTCTGATTTCTAATTTCTAATTTAGTAATATTTGTAACTTCTTATTTTTATTTTAGCAACATTTCTATTTTCTAACTTAGTAACTTTTTTGTTTCTTAATTTCTAATTTCTAATTTTCAATTGTTAGTTTAATAACGTTTCTAATTTCTAATTTCGTAACATTTCTAAATTTTTATTTAGTAATATCTCTAATTCATATGTCCTAATTTATAGTTTATAATCTAGTGACATTTCTAATTTGTAATTAAAAGTTAATCTGATTAAAAGTTAAAGTGAAATTTTTATTTAGTAATATCTCTAATTCATATGTCCTCATTTATAGTTTATAATCTAGTGACATTTCTAATTTGTAATTAAAAGTTAATCTGATTTAGTAACATTTATAATTTAGGAACATTTCTAACTTATAATTTAGGAACATTTCTAATTTAGTAATATTTCAAATTCTTATTTTTATTTTAGTAATATTTCTAATATCTATTTTCTAATATCTAATTTAGTAACAGTTCTAATTTCTTATTTCTAATTTAGAAAAATTTCTTATTTCTAATTTTTAATTGATTAACATTTCTAATTTCTAATTTAGTAACACTTTTAATTTCAAATTTCAAAATTCTACTTTAGTAACATCTCTAATTTCTAATTTAGTAAGTTGGATGGTCTCTCCATGATTCCTATTTAAGAGTTGTAGGAATACTTGACAAAACCATGCCACCAACAACACGAAAACCATATATCATAACACGATATGGAGAGATGATCACTATATCGAATTGGCTTTCCATTCAAGGAAATCAAATAATAAGATAGAGTTTTGAAACTTGATATCAATGCGGAATTCTCCCACTAAAACAATTTCTCATACTATTAATGCTAGGGCATATTTAAATAATAACGCTAGAAATTTGCATATCGTGCCTGGAAATGTTTTTCACTCCTACGCATGTCACACCTCCTGCATACCATCAAAGTTAGTTATGGCACACCCTTTTGCATTACATAGTCCTATATATCATTAGAATATATTCCAGACACATTTTTACAACTTGGCACATTTTTTGGTCTCAGTCAACACTTTCGTAATAAGTTAGGTTCTAATTGTTGTAATGTGTCGTTTCAAATATTTCACTTAGAAATAGGTGTCACTTTTCCAGCTTTTCATCTTGGATATTGAACTTGAGTGAGAGAGATGTGTCGAAATGAATTCGACTTGCTTGTGTATATATAAGCTTTTGATGAGGTTAAATTATCGAGTTTGAGGCCAACTTGATCTCCTTGAGGCTACAAATACCTAATTTGACTTTATAATAAATATTTTTACATCATTCAAAAGCCCAAGAAGGGTCTCTTTAAATGGACAATGACTCTAATGACTTAGAATAAATCATGGAAGTCCTCAATGGGGACTTTTAGCTAAAACATGATGACCCAATGATGAAACCATGCTTTAATAAGTCATATTAATAATAATAAAATTTTAATTTTCACTCTTTTGATAAATATAATTCATTGTGACTCAAATACAATTTATGAAGACTGAGCCTAGTCAGATTCTTCAAAAAATTACATGTTTTTCTATTTAATATTCACCTACATTCTATATGCATGAATTTTCAAACTTGAATAGTTGCCTACAATACTACATATAGGAAAAATACTAAAGCCTTAAAAATACCTTGAAGTCAGTGAAGATCAAAGAAACTTCACCTCAGAGTTTTCCCCTTGCAACAGGGTCTGCAATTTAAACCCTTACAACTTGAACAAAAACCCTAGACAACTTCACATGTGTGGACATAAAAAAGAGTTTTTCTCAATAAATCTTTCTTCTTAGACTTACTGCTCTTCTTCTTTTCTTTATTCGATGCTTCAAAGCTCACTCTTTTAGATTGATCTTGGAGCTCTGACATCCTACAAGACATCCGCGAGTCTTCGACACATCTAGCTTAAATATTTCCGGGTAAGTCTGCTTAACTTCTCTTTTGTAGAATTTCGGTCACTTTTTGTGTTTTTTCTTGTGTGAGTGTTGTTTTCTTGATTTCTACGAATGCCTTTTGTCGTTTCCATGCATATTAACTTGTACTAGCATCATTTCAGTTTTCGTTATCATCTCACTGTTGTCGCATGCATGACAATATTTTGCATGAACGCTCGCCAATTCGGGGACTTGCTTCACACACATGCATGTTGTTCTATTTTCTGAACCTTTCATTCACTCTTTTCATACATGATCATTCACTCTTGCTTACATTTAGTATCGATATGCATTCACATTCACATTTTCTTTCACTTTCCTGTCGGCAGGTCTGGGTAGCCTTGGCCCAGACTCTTCCTCACCAAGACAACATTATGCAATCCTAAGAGGGAAGGCTCTTCCTTCCTCTCAGAAAATGCACATTTTTTCCCATTGATTATCCTCCTGTCTTGAATTACGCAATTCTGAGAGGTAGTGACTGCTCGCCCAAAACATTGCGCAATGCAGTCACTGGGCCTCCAACCCTTGCTAAATGAAATTGTTCAATTCCCGCAACTAGCAGGCTAGTCTGGATTGCGCATTGTGCAATTCCAGTAGCCAACTAGTCTCTAGTCAGTCTAGACTACCTTTTACGCAGTTCTGGTAGCCAGACACCTAGTGTCCCAAGAAAAATTACGTAATCCTTGCCAGTCAATCCCCAAGTATGTTGCATGTCATTCCTAAAGTTTGCTTTGGTTTTAGCTGACATATTTCTTGCCACACATGTCTCCATGTCTCCATATCTTGTAGGTGTTTTCCCGCCTCTTAGGATTTTAGGATCAATGGCCTCAAAGAGAGCAGAATCAACAGACATTGACAAAAGTGCAACTGGAGCAACAGTTGAGCGACTGTCTACAAGTTTATTGATCTATGAAGACACCAAGATGATTGTAGACAAGGACATCAAGCTGAAATGGCAAGAGGTTAATGATGCATTTGTAAGAACATTTGGGGAAGAACTCGAAGACCACCAGTCTATGTGAACATTCACAAGTTTGACTTGTATGAGATTGCATGCAGGTATCTCGTGTTCCCATGCACGGACATGATACATTGGATCGCCTTGCACACTGATCTCAAGATGATGACATTGAGAAGTGTCAGTGGGATGAAGATTGATACCTTAAGGGAACAGGATTATGATCATATGTGCCAGATGTCGAAGCCCTTGATTAGCATGGAGACACCCGTCAACATACCTAACAGTAATGCCAACTCTCGAGATATCTTGAAGAACTGGGTGAAGGAACCAGTGAAATTCACGCTGACACCCAACCAAATCTACAACACAAAGATACTGTCGAAGGCGTATCAATACCTGGTCATGTTTTCATGTCACTTGTATGGCTAAGAGAGCACAAAAACCTTCCCCCACAGTTGGGTGATCACATTGGACCAACTAGCCAGTGAAGGAAAATCATGTAACTAGTCCAACATGTTGCCTCACAGGCTAAACGAGTAGATAACAAGAGCTCGACAACCACCCAAAGGTTAGCAAGTAGAAATATACATGTATGCTTACATCTTGGTTGCAATCTATGCTCATGAGGAGTTCCTGGGCTTGAAGTGGGCATGGACATCGACGGAGACCTCTATGAACAATTATTATAAAATGTTGCCCGAATGAAACTTCAAAGGATTTATCACACAACTATCTAATCATTTTGTAACCCTAGTCTACAAGATGATATTCGAACAAGATCCACCTTGCATGTCAAAGGCGACAATGGAGGCACTAATCAATACAGAATATTGGTATGCCTCACCATCCAACACCTTCATATGGATGTACACCACAAAGAATCATCCCCATGTTCTACCGAATCTTTTCCTTGGACAAGCTCATCTTGTAGGAAGCATCATACCACATCTCAGTAGGATTGTCAGCTAGGCTGCACTGAAAGAGGAAGGCACCTTGGACCACTCTTCCCTTGCAGATTGAGTTATACAAAATATGGAATTTCAAGCATCTGGATGTCGAAGCATAGGAGATCAAGAAATATCCATTCGATGACTGAAGCTACAATCCGTATGACTCACACTGTTTTGTAAAACATCATTACACGAGAGTACAATTTTAGTGGATCCACAGGGAGTGTCATTGGATGGAGGAGGACCCATGGATATATTTCTACAACTTCTCCATGCCCAATTAACTAGTCGACATCGCTATGGAATGGTTAGCGAAGCAAGGTGAAGCAACATCCAGAACAACACCCACAATAGTAGAAGAAGAGGTTAACATATCAGCGTGCAACAAAGGAAAGAGGAAGATTGTCAACAACATGGAGGAGGAACAAAGCTGTAAGTTTCGAGTAGACACACTTGTGCAAAAAGCAACTTTGGCAATAGATGCGAAGAGGCAACAAAACAACAAGAGGAATTCATAAAGGAATAGAGAAAAATAGAGAATGGAGGAAACAAAGAAGGAGTTGCATGAGTTGAAGGATAAACTTTGGAAGGAACAAGAGTTGTTCAGACAGGAGAAGGAAGAGCAGCAAGAATAGGTACAATAGGGGATGAAACATGTAAAAATAGATGAAACTGCGCCTGTATAGGTAGTTGACTCATCTGAACAACTCACACCAAGCAAATAGGGTGAGAAATCGTAGGAGCAAGACTTTTCTCAAGATATTGAACAAGCCCTTGAGCAGATGGATATGTACATGGAGCAACAAGAGGTAGAGCAAGATATTGAAGGCATGCCTCACCAACAAGAGGTTGACCCACCAGTTTCACTGGATTCAGAAGTCGAGCAAGTCCCAAGCGACCAAGGAGACAATGAAATCCTTGGAGACAATTCGAAGGGAGAGATGCAGAACAACTCACTCGATGAGTCCCAACATAGAGTTGTGCAATCAAGTAGAGTATTGAATTCGAATGATCACACATCTCTTACACAGTTTGAGGAATACGTGATCGTGACTAACGTGCGTAATCATGCAACATCATTGGTCGATGCTACCAAACCATATGTCGAAGCCACTAGATCAAGTGTTCTCTTCTTGATAGCAGAGAATGAGTGAATGGCTAAGGAGTTACAGATGGCCAACTAGGGAGGAGAACTGGTTACAACATCTGCCTGAGTAAAGCTGAAGAAGGAAATACTAGATGAAGTATTTTCCCTTGAAACAGTCATGCGTGCGTTGTATTCCATGTTTGGTATTGTGCATAAGGAAGTTGTCCATCTCAATGGTTGGCACTAATGATGTTCTAGGAGAACACATATCTTGTCGAATGTACATGCTATTGTTCATTACATGTAGACATGGAATATGAGATACAAGGGAGCCCCGTTACACTTTCCTAAGATGATGAAGCCCATAGTGGTCAAGCTAAAGGCACGCATCCAGGTCCAAATCTAGAACTATGAATATATCCCGCAGCTCATCACCAGTTTACAGGCTTCCCATGCATGGGTATTCAGGAGTATGGGTGCTTTTGTGCACGCACATGTGATCCCATCTATTGGGACACTCACCTAGGAAAATACAAAGGCATTGTTCTGTCTAGAGCTTGACTCGTATGTTGATGAGTTGATGCACATAGCCTCAAGCCCAGACTTGGTGATTGGTACAGACACCATGCATCAATATGTCGTTGGTCTGGCCACACTCAAGGCAATGATGCACATGTTATTAGATGAATTGGACATCGGAGCTCAAGTAGTGTACCCAGATGCTATGGAGGCAAAAGTTTGTTTCTAGAAAGATGTCACTCTAGAGTACATGGACACTATCATGAACTACCAAGCATGGCATCTGTTCGCTACTGTTGACCACCATGAGGATGTTGAAGAGTTGGTCTTCCCATAATTATACGAGTATTAGTGATGTCTTGCATGGCTTACTCAAGCCTATTTTGTCTCACATGGGTACATGTGTACATTGTATGTAATGTATTGTCAAGTGGAAGTTCATGTCTTGATAGTTGGATGTAAGAATCATAGAGTAGGTTAAGAGTCATGAGGGTAGATGAACTATCACAAAGGAGAATGTTAAGGGCCACCCCACCATTTTCTTTATATAGTGCCTCATAATGCATTGTAAAGGCTTTTTGTCAGCCAAGGTTCCGATAGGAGTATCTTAGAGAGAGATTGGACAATATTGTAATGAGCCTTCGCTTCTCCATTGTGAAGAGTTATCATATCTCTTTGGAGGAGCAGGCACTAGTTAGTGTAACCTTCCATTGTCGGAACTAGTGGTTCGTCATGGTTGTATTGTATGACTGGAACTTACACTTCTTAATATAACAGAGCCAACTTGTTTCATGCATATTTCGTATTGTATTTCAACTATGTTGTTGACTCTAAATGATATATGCAATTGTTTTCTTACGCATGCATGTGTAGATATTTTCTGTATATGTATGTACGAATCTTACTAAAATGTGTTGTTCATTTAACTTTCACTTTGGATTGCTATCTTACTTTCCTTCCATGTTGTGATGCATCTTTTCTCATGTGTTCCCTTATGAACTCCCTCCTTTGACACATTTCCAAGTGGTGCACTCACCTCACACTCCATGTGTTAGAACCACTCATACGACTTCCTTGACTCACTGCATATGTCAAACCCTTGCTACCAAAAGGGACATCTTACTTTCCTCTATGTGAAACCACGGTCAAGGTGATACCATATGACCTATTGTTAGGACTCCTACACCAAATTGTCTAAGGTAAAATTGGGACTTCTTACCAGGGAGATCCCTTGATATGTTGGAGGGTCCAACATCGTCAACATAGTCACAAAATCCACTGTTGGAGGAAATTGTGCCTTCTTATTCATGAGCACACTTCAAACTTTGAGTGGGGCACATTTTTAGTTATCAAGGAGAGTGCACTTCTTATTATCAGTGACTTCACCCTCTACTCTAGTGCACTCCTACACATCATTGAATGCACCCCCTTGTTTATTTTTCATGCACCATCAATTTTTTCATGTTGAGAAAACTCTTACAAACTAGGAGGCCACTCCACTTCTTGTAACTAAGTCACTCATCAATCAACAAGTGGCACTCATGCACGAGCTTTCTTTGCATGTTGATTTTCTTTATAAACAAACCCAACTGATCACCTATTCTCACAATCATTGTGTCACTCTAGGCTAATTGTATTCCACCGTCATAAGGATTTTTTCTTCAATCTTCATCTCAAGTGCATGGATTCTTGGTAAGGTTTGCATAATGCCACTTTTTATTTCTTTTGTTTCTTTTAGTGGTGCTTCTATTTTCCTTAGTGACATTTCAATTTATTTTCACTTATTAAGTGGAATTTTAATCCATGATTTTCCCCATAAAAGTGTCATCTTACTATTGTAAGTGGTGTTTCTTGTGATTATTCATATTCCAAGACTTATCGCCTTCCATTCATGATTGCAACAAAACTTAAAAACACTTGTAGATCTCTTCTTTCATTTTTACTATGTTTAACACTTGTTATTGGGCTTCACATAGCTTGTTTTCATCCCATATTTATGAAGAGTGCACCACTAGAAGGTGAAGTCCTTCAATCCATAAAAACTATGCCCAATAGAATTTCTCTTCAAAAGCACATTGTTGAGAAACAAGGACCCCTTGTTCTTGGAAACTACACCCAACAAGAAATTAGGCCCTCTCTTGATTTGGCAATGCATCAAAAAGCCATTGTGATCCTCATTGTTCATTAGTTTTTCACCCTACACCCTCACTAGCTCTTCTAGAGCATAAAATATATGGAAAAGCATCATTGTGCCCTCCATGTTCATTGTGATTGCACCCTACACCCTTCCAATATTTCTCTTTCTCCTTGAGCGCATAACGCATCAATAAGTCGCAATCATGTTCTCACTACTCAATGTTGTCCTGCCATGCACCGTCTTCCTTGCCATGGTGTGGTGCTACATTCAAGGGGTTAGTTAATTCATCTTGTCTCACTTGTGATAGGCTTGTGCTCCCATTTTTCGAGGTCTTTCTTAATTACTATCTTTCGAATAGTTTGCATGTGATAGTCAGGGAATTTCTTGAATCTAATTATTTTTAGAGATGAGTGAATTTCCATTTCCAGGTGCTACAGATATAAGCTAATTTCGACTCTCATCATCTACCGAGAATGACTCCTACCACCTATCAACCTAAATCAAAAGATGTTTAAGAAGATAGTACTAAGGAGGCAATCAAAATCATCAAGAGGATAGTCCATATTCTTTTAGATACACAATGATTTATAGACAAATCATCTGAAGTCTCATGGAAGAACATGAAATATAATTTCATGCACAAGAAATTCCCAGGAAATTTGAAAGACAGGAAAGTTTATATAAACATCAAGTGGCCCAAAATACATAGAGTTTCATGTAGATTTCTTGTGATGCCATGTGCAAAGGCCATCGAATGGAATTGTCACACAAGTATAATATAAATTTTGTCCTTCATGGTGAAAGTTGAAATGATATTTCTAGTTACCATCTATATGATATTTATTCTTATTATAAGATGGTAAGACAAAGGGAGTGAAAAAATACACAGTTTTATGCAATTTGGGAAAATATCAATACTATAGAAGTCATCAAATCCTGGTGCCCAAATACTACAAGATTTCACCAGAGACCAAGTGCAATTTATCCGACTAAATCCTTGAGAAAGGTTTATCAATATCTTGTACCAATGTGTTATATTTTGTATAGATGGGACAATGCAGAATACTTTGAGGAGAATTGGATTTTCTTGCTCAACATAGTCATCTCAAGAGGTAAATTTCTCAAGTCGGTAGATATCCTCTCATGAGTTGGAACATTAGATACAACAGGATACGATTTTCCTACAAGCTAAGAAAGTACTATGGTTCTACATGTTCACTTATATTCTGGATGGAATATGTGCCCATTATGAGTTCACCGAGATGAAATGGAACTGGACCCTGCAAGAGAAGTTACTTGTCTCCTTTGAATCTAGGCTATTATCAGAAGTTAGTTTTCTAGGTGTTTATGACAAACTGACAGAACACTTCTTTGTATTTTTTACATGATGATCTTTGAGATAGACCCTCCTTGCATAACATAATAGGTGAAGGAGGCACTATATGATATTGCAGATAAGTTTGCTTCACCGCAGGGCACATACTTAATATGTTTCAAGTGTCAAACAAGCCCTCATCTTAAGCCAAGGTATGTGACAAATAAGGTGTTCATGAATGAGGTATCTTATTAGTTAAATAATGGATTGTTTGCATAATTACATAAGAGGAAAAAGGATCCAAGGACCACTCTTCCTTTGAGGATTAGTGTTACCGGGAATCGTGTCCACTCAGATGCTGCTATTCCCACTAAGACTGGTAGCTATCTTAGAAACAAACAAGTGAAGTCTACTTTTGCTTTCCTTTATGAAAATAGATAAGAGTGGAACAAAGGAGACCAACCTTATTCTTGCGCTTGATTTCCTTGTTTGATTCCTCTCCTTTTTGATAGATCTTTGCCGCTTCTTCTTCCTCTGCCTAGCCTCAAAGAGCACCTATGGAATCAAAGCAGCATACTACTATCGAAGAACATAGATCTATATTCATAAATAACACAGGACCATATATGTGTTAACCATACAAATGCATATATAATGAAACATACAAGAATATGGAGGAAAACTTGAATAGATTTATTAAGATCAAGAGTAGAAAGAGGATTACAACCATATGTTATGACCCAGCATCATCCTCTAGTAAGAAAGCCCTTCTTCACCTCAAGTAAAGCTTAGATCACCCAACACTATGAATTTTCTCCAGAAAACCAATAACACTTTTCTACAAGATACAAAATTCCAGCCTCTGGATCTCTATGATGAGGGATCCATATATAGATGATTGTAGGGAGGTGAGTCATCTCTTTGGTTTTTTATTAGTGTCTTATCTCTGATATTTCTTGATTCCACTTGGAGAATGATGATATCTTACTCATCCCTGGTCGAAAACAGAGAGGCAAGTGTTAGAGGGGAAGCTTCTAGAAGATTCCATGATCTTCCACCTCGCAATTTGTCCCTGCCATTTGTCCATTCCCGACCATCGCACCCTCCAGAGGGACCATTCAGTATGCATTGCACCCTTTACACTGGGAAGGTGATATTCATTGCACCCTCTACACTGAGTATTCAGTATGGCCTAGTTTTGACCATTTCTGAGCAGTTTTTAGTGGAGAACTTCTGGGAGATGATGTAATCAGCTGACCTTGTTCCTTTAGGCAGTGAAGCAACACTTTTAAGGACTTAGGAGCCCTTAGTTTATGGACATTTATGATTAGGGTTGAAGTGCCCAAAAATGTCTATAACAATTAGATTGCATGAGCTAAAGAGCTGTAAAGTGGCCAATGCTGAAATTGATGAAATCAACCACCTTTATTTTGGAACATTGAACCTCCACATATATGAACCTAGAAAAGTGTGCAAGAAACATTGTGAAAATATATAGTATACATGGCTATATTGACCTATAACCAGACTAGAAGATGAAAAGAATAGGTATTGGTACAATGCATTCAGAAAGAATTAACCAGAAGATGAGCTAGGTCCCGACCACATTCCATAGGTACCTAATTTTCAGATGGAGGAGATTCAATAGGAAGCAACTACTCATGTTGACATTATAGCACCTAGGATGATGTTGAAATCTTATCCAATGGTAGAAAGCATGAGGAATTTCAAGGTTGATACTATGAGAAAAGGTGCAATTTTGAGGCAAAGCACAGAGGAAACAACATGAGGAGGAGAAAAGAAGGTTATAAGAAGAATTAAAAATACAACAACACTTGTAAATTTATTTTCTAAAATCGTGGGAGGAAAGGAGAAAAGAAATGGAAGAGAATCTAAAGAAGCAGTCCCAAAAATAAAAAATGAAGAACATACACAAGGAGTAAGTTGCACAAATAATGGAGGAAGAACGAATGGTCCATGAATTAGAAGCAGGATTAGAGAAGGAGGATGTTATTGAGACACTTATAGATGGACCATACATGTAGTTAGAGCCTCCTCTCACCAATGGCCATCTCCCATTTAGTGAAATGGGAATTGTTCCTCCACCCAAGGATAGGGTCATGGATGTATCCATCCTTACCTTAAATTAGATGAAGAAACATATTATGTAAGAAAGGTGGTGGTACTTTCCTAATCATCCTCCCCATCCAGTCTCCATATGAATAGAGAAGGCGATAACATAAAATTATAGGAGATATCCCAAAGAAGTCATGGAAGCTAATTTTCATTTTGCGAAAATGGCACAAGCCTATACAGAGTACCTTCTAAGTGAGAATACATGATTAATAAAAGAGCTATTTGATCATCTTGTCATAGAGAATAAACGGTTGTCTTCTACTAGTATCAGTGTGATAGAGTTATGGGTAGCTATATCTGAAGAACTAAAACCAATGAAAGACACCGTGAGGCAATTGTACAGCAAGATTATTCTCTTGCATGAGATTGTAATGCCCTCAGATCAAATTTATAAGAAATATTAAGAGATCCAAAAATTCTTAAGGTGAGAAATAGAGTAGTAGATTTTATACAACATTGGGGTATTAAGTATTCAGATGTTCCTGAAAGGTTTGTCAAGAAAGAAAGGATATTTTTTGAGGTGGATCAAGCACAGTTAAGACTTCACACTTAGAGCTATGCTCACCTCAGTGAACAAGTGACCAACACCATTGTTTCTTATGTTTGATGGCATAATGACTTAGAGTCATTGGTAGAGAAGCATAAAGTACCTTTCATGGGTTCACTCGGAGTAATAATCGGCAAGGATGTCATAATGTGGGAGATTCAAGATTTTATTGGAAAAAGAAGGAATAAAATAGATCAATATCGATTGCAGATCACCAGTAATACTATTATACAATATGTAATTGAGCCAACTAGAGTTCATATAAGGTTATCCTGGTTGTGGAATAACATACACTCAAGCTCCAAATCCATGTTCTGTGATAGGCTTTGGTAGTGAAGATGCAATATGTTGCATAACTTCTAGTCAAAGTCAAAATCATCACAACAAAGTTCAAAGCATGGTGCTCCTATATCACAAATGAACTCCATGCTCAAGCTACTGATTTGTCCTTTTCTTCTACATGAAGACACTTGTGTTATTATAATTCTTTCCTAAACCACCCACATTTGATGTAATTTTGTTTTCTATGAATAAATTTATGTAAATGAATTCCAAGGGACACATGTGGAGCATGAAAAGACATTTGGAAGGTAAATAGATATATGTAGAACATGAAGAGTCACAAAAAATCCCATAGGGTATGGATGTCAAAGAAACATGAGGAAACTCAAGAGCCATTGTAATTTTCTATAAATAAGCCCTCATAACTCATGTAAAGGGAATGGACCTTTAGGGAGTTGGCCTTGGCTTCTCTAGCTGTGCATAAGGGATAAAATTATTCTTTTGGAGAAGCAAGTTGTAGCTTCATGTTCCACTATTGGAGTGAGTGTCTTAGTAATGTAATAATGTATTTGGATCTTCCATTAATTATCAAAATCTCTTGGATCCAACATTGTTTCATGCATGTATCATAAATATTGTAAGACTATTATTTAGATGTTTGTGGTATATGTTATGTTACACATACTAAATATAATGAATTATTTAGTTTCTCTAGTTATGGATCTTGTTGAATTACTATTGGTATGTGTCTATTTGATTGTTGTTGTATTGTGAACTAATTTTCAAGTTAATCAACAAATCCTCTCAATCGATCTCACGCATCACTTTTAGGATTGTTGGCTTGTATGGGCCTGACGTAGGCTCAGAGGTGATTTAGCCAAGCAAATCCTGGTACTACTGGCCCTTTCAACAACAATCTAGAGAAGGAGAACTGGGTCTCACCTGAAATAGTATGGGAGGGTGCTAGAACTAGGTTTCCACACCTTGGGGATGTCTGATGAGCTTTTGGTTGTCCGCGGTTTGACCCTGTGCACACATCACTACGCACACCTATTAGTCCCTCACAACCTATGATTCTATCTCTGCGCAACCTTACTCAGGGCAATATTTGTATTATACCCAAGTTCCTTACTATTGAATCTGTTATTACCTGATTTCTTAACTTATTTGTGTAAGACTAGTGATAATTAACAGTATATCTAGCAATCATATAAGTGCGCGTGATAAAAAAGACAATATAAATGTAAAGAAGGCAATACACAAGCAAATGCATAGAAATTGGAATCAAATTCTCTTTATTATTCTACGTTCAATATTACAGACTCAACACCACCCTGTGCACTCAGTTGCAGGGGTCCGTGCACTCAACTGCGGAGTCTAGTAGGCCTTTACGCACTCAGCTTCAGAGCCTCTTCCTACTATTACGACCCAATACACTTAAATTCTTACTCTATGCTCTATCTTCGCTACTAAGATTCTTCTCCCCTTCGCTATCTTTACAACTTAGAGCCTCGCTCTATTTATACAATCCCATGGTCCGTGGACTATGGGTAGGATGCCATGACATTACATTGCATTACAATACTTAGGGTGGACAACCCTATGACTCAACCCATACTTCCTACTCCACACCCGTAATTAGCAAAGTTTTACAATACATCTAAGCAAAACATGGGCTTTGAAACCCAAAACATGTTGTGGGGGGGATTCCATGCCCAACAGCCCCCCAACACAATCATCGTGACTCATCCCCTAGTCACTCTGTTGGCATGGAGATCTTCCTACAGAACCCCTCCAACTGTTTCCCTAATGCTCGAAGGTCCACATCGCACTGTTCTGTGCTTTGTTGCACCTGCTACATGCACTCTTCTGATCCTTCTTTGTGAGGATTGAATACTTGCCTTAGAGCATGGAGCCCTTGCATCTGTGCGAGCTTTCCCTCGATATCTTTTGTAATGGTGAAAGCCTTATCAATCCATCACTAGACGTGTGCTTTGAGAAGCGCCTCTTTCTATATTGCAGCATCCACCTGCTCTTTTAGTGCCCTTTCTTATTGTATCTTTGTGAGAAGTTGAGTGAGGATGACCATCTGCACATTTCCCCTTACATTATCGTACTACTCCTGAAGCACGCGTGCCTATGTTTCCAGGTGCTTTATGTTGGGGTCATCCTGTAAGGTTGTGAGGACTCGAAAGGCTTGCTCCAACATACCAGTATAGTCCTGTACTGCCTGTCCAAATTTATTCTAACCCTATTTGGATAGAGCTAACGCACTGCTCTCTAACTTTCAGGGGAGTGGAAGGCTGCGCCTTCAGCTGCAGCTCAGCAATCTGGAGATTCAGCTCCAGCTACAAACACATTGTTTTCTTGTGCATGTTTCAGACTCCACTTTCCAAAAAGTGGATCCGTAGTTCTGTTGGTAGGTCTGTGGCGATCGACAACTCTGGGACTCGCCGACATGCTTCATGAATTGTCTACACTATTTGTTGGTTTTGTGACACCAGTTCGTCACGCTGCAGGTTGAGCTGTTCAATGTTGATCTTTTGCTCACTCATCACCTGAATCACATGACCCTCCCTAGCATGGAGCTCTACTGTTATGCCATCCTGCAATTGGTACAGTGTGTCTCACGGAAGGGCAACCAAATCAAGGCTAAGTCCCTTGATCCTTCCAACCATGGCTCTGTCGGTTTCCTTCTCTACTGCTAGTGCCCCTTCTAGTAGCAGTACGGTTTTGGCCATGTTTGGGCGTAGCATCTATTCCGTTGTTGATGTGCCCACTACGCCATAGGTGGATACAATTCCTTCCTGTGTGGGCTACACCAATAGTTCCTGTAGCTGCGCCCTTAGGGCCCCCAACATAGTCTGCTGCTCCGACATGGTTTCTTGGACCGATTCCTTGGTGACGTTGCGAATCATGTCGCCGATGTTGTAGAGGCCACCTTTCGTTAACGTGATCGAGTCGACGACCAATTTGGAGGCTTTGACCTTTTTCCATGGACTTGATCTCTCTGTGATGCGTGACCTTTTTAGTTGGGTGAAAGTTGTGCCCGAGTCTGTGTCCTCTGCCTCCTATCCCGTAGACAATTCCTGGCCCTCCTCTTCCTGCATTATTGTGGCCCTCGTTGTCCACGCTATTGCTACTACTTTGGTGGCCTTTGCCTGCTTCGCGACTACCTTTTCTGCCTTGCAAACTGCCCTTACCTCTGTTGCCACTTTTTCATTGTGCCTCTTCTCGGCCAACTTCGTGATGCATAACTTGGCCTCATCCTTTCGTTTCTGTACTGCTATCCTATCCAGCTCCGCTAAATCCTGGGTGTGCCACTCGGGAGGCCATGATTCTAGCACTATAAAAATTGCATCATCAGTGACGATGAAGTGGAGCTTGCTTCACTCCTACACCAGATCCTTTCACGCCTTGATGTAGATGTTGTTCATGTCTACCTTGAGGTCTGCAAAGCTCCACAGTCTGTTGTGCACTGTGGGGGACAGGTGTGACCGCCTATTAATCCACATCCAGACACTTGCCTCCATAACCACCCAAAATTTCTTTGTCTCACAAATCTGCTTCACGTCCTTGGTAGCCCAAAGCGACGCATACATTGCGACCTCTGGTAAGTCCTTCTCAATTCTTGGGAGTTGACTGTTGTCTGGAAATTCTCCCGCCACCAGCAAAATGGACAAGAGAAACCATGCATAGTGGAAGGTCTTGCCTTGCTCTTGGGCCTCATTTCAGTTCGTCAGGGATTCCTTACAGAGGAACTCGGCCAAGTTGAATTAGACCCCCTTTGCGCATTGTTCGACCAACGCAACTACTGGCACTGGTACCTCATCGCCACGACATTTTCTCATTACCTTCCCAGCCAAGAGTTGGGTGGCTACGCGCACCCCTTTATCTTTGATGTTGTTGATTGCGTAACCCCTCTCTACGGGAGCCAAATATTTGCTTTTTCCTACTATCACCGCAAGGTCCTTTCCCTTACAGGGAAGCCCATAAATTCTATGGATGAGATCCACCGTGATGGGAATAGGCTCCTCCAGCCATAAGTACCCATTGTACACCACACAAAGAAACTGCATGATGATGAAAATAGTAATGGGCGTGTGGTGAAAGTGTGGAATCCAGAGAAAATGAAGCAATCTGGCCTTCTCCACACCACACAACCATTTTCGTGGCTCTAATGTTGTGACTACCTTCTCTATGCTCTACTTCATGGGGCTTTCTGTCTCTAAGTGTGGGAACTTCTCACTGTTTGCAAGGTCCCAATCTTCAAACTTCTCTGTGGGCACATGGCCCAGGTTCGAGCCCTCAAACACAATTCCATCAGGGAGGAGTAGGGTCTGGAGTGTGCTCTTGGTGGCATCCAAATCCTTTGGTATCTTGGTTTTCCCTTTTCACGGAGGGACGTACTAAGGCAGTTTCGCTGCAGAGTGCGCCAGTTGGATATCCTCTTCCATGTCCTCTACTTTCTCTATTTCATCGACGAGAGCCTGTAGTTCCTCCTCCTCATCATCTGTCTCAATGGTGATAGCATTTCCCTTTTCTTCCATTGAGAGCTTACCAAATCGTGTATTCCTCGAGGACATGCAGACTGGTCCAGCTATCTGCTTATATTTTTTCGGTCATGGCGTCTGATGTGATTTTGGGATTTCTAACACGACTCCAGTATCTTCAGGAACATCATGTATCACGGGGTTTTGCACGGCCTCATGGGTGGTTCCTTCTGCAAAGCCCAAATCTCTCTTGGTAGCCACCATCTTGTTTTAACTGTTTGTGGTTGCTTGTGAACTTCAGGGCTCGAATATCACTTGGTGCACAACACTCTGTGTTATAATCAAATGCTCAAATCTCAAGTGAACAAGTGTTGTCTCATGCCTAGCCCCTAGAATTTTATAGTGCCTTTTGAATTAAAATTTGACCGTTCCCCCCAATTCTAGTCCATCAATGCTTTCTTGGCAGCTAATTCTCCCAAATCTTACCATTAATTCGTGTCTTAAATGCCTGTTGCCTGCTCCCTTTTGCCTTAAATCAAAAATCTCGTCATGAACTTTGACACCAACAGTCAATTCCCAGCCTACCCGCATGGCAGCATAGCCCCTGTGCATGAGCACGAACCTTGTGACATGCTAATTTTGCACGCACCTCCTTTATCACACAAATCCCAAATAGACTATTTTGTAGTCCCACGCTCTCTTTCAACTGCCTGGAGCATTGAGGTTGTGCTCCCTATAGCTAGTCAGGTGGTTGCACCACTTGTGCGAGACTTCAACTCGCCTTCCAGTATAGTCCCCAGAAACTCCTCAATTGCCTTCACGATAGCCAATGCCACACGTTCTACCATATGTAGTGTGCTACCCTAGTTACTTCATTTGGTGAGGTGTGGTCGTAGCCATGGCAGTAGAGTCATAAATTCTCGGCGACAATCTTCTAATCCAGTGGTATGATCATCCACACCTTCTTTTGTCATCCTTGGTTTATTGACAAGACATGGTTGCTTGATCTCATTTTCTAGCCTCTTGATCTTAGCATCCATCAAAATTATTTTCTTCATTAGTTGTACCTGGTCTTTTTCGAGTTCACGAAGTCGAAGGTTCCCCCACCAAATGGCTTCCTGAATCTTTATGTGTCTGACCTCACATAGCTGTGTGATTTCTTCGTCCTAGTCTTCGCACAATTTCACAATGGCGGGAGCTCTTGCGAGTGGACTCCTCTTTGCGTTCTCTTCAAAAATTACTCTCTCTACTCTGTTCCACACCTCTGGAATCATTTCTATGATCAAGGTTTTGCAGATGGTCGTATAGGCCCATTGAACCACTAGTACACATAGGTCCAAATCAGTGATTCTTTCCTGGTGAACCCTATTTAGTACATCGTACAACCTATTGACTACTTCCCTATGGATAATTGGTAGCACACATTTCCCTTCCTGCTATTGCAATTTGTTTCAATTCTCTATTCTAGGAGTGGTGTGTGCTTGTGCGGGTTGTACATCATGTGTCCGTACCCATTGAGAAAGTTGGGCACACAAGTTGTTTCACCCCTGCTGACTAGCTCTCGTTTTGAGCTAGGGTTTTCCAAAGTGTAGGTTCATCATCCATTTGCATCCACGCCAGTCCCCAAAACTTCCTTTATGCATGCCCCACCATCATACAGGCGTTGCATGCAGTGCCCACTTTAGCGCATCAAACCACTGCTCTTCTTGTACCGTGCTTTCAAATTTTCTCAGTAATTCATCCATCACTATCAACCCCTCATATGTCCATAGATCCCTTACTTCTATTGTCACGTAGTGCAGTGATCTAACCATCATGTTGCAATTAAGCGTTGTTACTTCATGCAGTCGATTCTGCCATCACTCTATCTCTTCATCTGAATCTGAGGTACAGAAGCTTTCGTACTCCCACAAAATCCTTCCATCTATAGTCATATTCACCCAATCCTCCTCTCACACTATTATCTTGTAAATACAATCGAGATTGTCATCACTATCATTGTTGTGCACTAGTTTAGTGTATCACGCTCTTTTGGCTGGATCTAGCGGTATTACTACGCATAATGACTTTTTCTCAAAGATCATTTTGCGCTTCTTCAGATTTATGACTCCGGTCATATCAGTGGCCCAGTCTATTTCTAGTAGTGTGGGATAGGGATTATTGTCATCGAAAATCTCTATCACTTCAAAATCCGCATGCACACTCGCACCTTCAATATCTACTGCTACCCCTTACAATCTTCCCATGGGCAAGATCTTCTGTTGGTTCGCCATTTGTAACTGAATAAGAGACCACTATAGCATAGGTCTGCCCATGTGTTCCCATGTTTATTTTGGTAGTACATTCGCGTCCGATCCGAGCTCCAGGATTACCTGATCCATTTCATATTTGTCGATATGCGAAGTCAACCTCATTTCCCTTCTTGTGCACAATGCATGCTTTCCAAGTTTCTGGACCACGTGTGGTTCTCCTGACCCTGTGCACCTAGTGATAGGTTCCTGTAGTCCTTTTACTACCTTACTATCATGTAGAAGTTTCATGCATGTCTCCAGAAAGGTAGTGAGCATTGAAGGATCCATCCCTAGTTCTAACTGATCCTTACTACCTGAAGTGGAGGCCTCCGTGAAGCTCTTCTTAGCTTCCACGAATGTCTCGTTCACGCGTTCTAAATCAAATTCTGGTTCCTTTGTAGGAGCCTTGTGAACCCACACACTTTCTTCTGACTTCTTACCTTTATCATCACTAGTGGTCATACCACTCCTTAGCATCAGGTTTACATTCGGGTCTTCTTCATGCGGTTCAGACCTCATCATCTACAAATTCTGAGTCTGAGGGGGCTGAAGTACCCCCTTTTCACGTAGTCTCTCTACCAGTGTAGGGCAGTCTTCTGCCTCATGATCAAACTGAGTATAGTACAAACATGATGTCCTTGTTGGGTTTGTACAATCGTGGCCATAGTGCCCTAGCCCTCCACAATTATAACAAATTAACTCTCTGCAACCCCTTCGTGGTCCCATTCCACCTCATCCTCGAGTTTCAGTCTGTACCCTATAGGCAGGAGTCTAATCCATCATTAGTTCATAGTTTCTGCAGGTGCGCTCATCATGGCTTACCAACCTGCAGAAGTTACAAAACAATTGTTGGGACGTCTGCGTATACCTCTGGAATAGATGACAATTATCCATAGTGTGTTTTCCTCCTATCTGATAGATCGTGCACCATAATGTAGGCGTTGTGATCGGTCATGTTTGTGCGCATCAACCCTCTTCCTGCCAAGTAATTCGTGAACACTGAATAGTGGTCCTTGTCATGCCTCTGGCCTTTACATTTTATGCACCATACCTCCTCATGGGCCTCTAGTTGACGTGTCCTATCGTGTTTCAAACTCCATATTTCCAGACATAGATTTTTTAGTTACGCGTGGATTTGTTGGACTCCTAGACCAGGGTCTTGTATATGGGTCTCATGCAATCTTATCACCATCTCCAAAGCTTCGGCATGAGTGGAAAGTTTTTGCTTTGATAGTGTCATCCTTATGTGCGGTGTCAGTGATGCTACAATCCATGCACGATGTTGTCCATCTGTAAATGTCATGTTGGCTTTGCGAATCATGCCCTTCAGTCTAAGGTCCAGATCCTAGGGGGTCTTGCCCAAGAGCATCGTGATCTCCTTAAACCCGATGATTGATTGTGCTTCTGACTTTGGCCTGCTAAATTCTCTATTCAGCGTGGTCTGGATTTCTGTGATTCCTACATTTGGATGGTCATTAGAATGCTTGATGTATCATTTTAATGTGTGATCCTACAACATGCTCACCACCGTAGCCTTCTTGACATTGTCATCCACAATGCCCTGTGCTTCCCATACTATCCATACCATGAACTAGAATTGGTTCAGATCTTCATTCCCCAATCCTGTGAACACCGGTAGTTTGATTGCACTCGCCATACTGAATTGTGGTGGTGGCAGAGGTGGGGTGGGTGGAGATGGAGGTGAGGGGGGTGAGAAAAGTGGCGATGTAGGTGGAGGTGGTAGGCGCGGAATTCATTGCCTTATCAAACTGACCACACTTCTCATAGAGACTTTTGCGATCTCTTCATCGCTTTCCTGTGAGGGGGAAATTAAGGGATTGGTTTCCAATGCTTCACTACTTCCACTTCTGTAGATCTTGCCACTTTGCGTAGTCCCGAACATTAATTTATTTACATGACCTGATTTTCACACAATAGCGTCTTAATCCAAGTGTTCAAAGATTTAATATACTTACATCGTGGTCCTCTGAGGAAACATTGCTTTGCCTCATTGTAGTTGATGGTAATATCTATGAAAATTCAATGAAAAATCCTCCTATAATTCGGTCGAGCCAATGGTCCACAACTTGTGCAATCTTATCTCCTAACACTTCTAGTTTGCACACTAATTCCAGAGTCCACATGATTGGTTTGTCAAGCCTACACCTTCTCTGACTGTCTACTAGCTTCGCGATCCACCCATACAACACAAAAGGAAAGCATGCAAATAAAATTTCGTCGATTTCTGTATACAAGTAGCGCTCCAACTATTGTTCCTTAGTTACTCACGAATTTCAATTTTCCTGCATCGCAAACTCATGAATCTTCTTCTCCAACCACTCATCAATTTCTTTCTTCGTGGGATTCTAGTGGCACGACATTAGACATCCCTTATGTAGATCCTGATCTTGGAAATAGAACCATTTGCTAGCTTGTATGGGCTTGACTCAAGTTTAGAGGTGATTTAGCAAAGCAAATCCCAATATTACTAGCCCTTTCCGCAATAGTCCTCACAACGTGGATTGGGGTCTCACCAAAATTAGTATGGGAGGGTGCTAGAACCAGGTTTTCACACCCTAGGGATGTCTGATGAGCTTCTGGCAGTCTGTGGTTTGACCCTACATGCACGTCACTATGTGCACCTATTAGTCCCTCGCAACTTGTGATGTTGCCTCTGTGCAGCCTGACTCAGGGCGCAATCCGTATTATACCCAAGTTCCTTACTATTTAATCTATTATTACCCGATTGCTTAACTTATTTGTGTAAGACTAATGATAATTAATAATATATCCAGCAATCATATAAGTGTGCATGATAAACAAAATAGTATAAATGTAAAGAAGGCAATACACAAGAAGATGCACAGAAATTGGAATCAAGTTCTCTTTATTATTCTTCATTCAAGATTACGGACTCGACACTGCCCTATGCACTCAGTTGCAAGGGTCCGCGCACTCAGCTGTGGAGTATACTAGGCCTTTGCACTCTCAGCTTCAGAGCCTCTTCCTACTACTATGACCCAATACACTTAGACTCTTACTCTATGCTCTATCTTCGATACTCAGCTTCTTCTCCCCTTCGCTAGCTTTACAACTTAGAGCCTCGCTCTATTTATATAATCCCATGGTCTGGGGACCATGGGTAGGCCGACATGACATTACATTACATTACAATACTTAAGGCAGATAACCCTATGACTCAACCTATACTTCGCACTCCGCGCCTATAATTTGTGGAGTTTTACAATACATCTGACAAAAACTTGGGCTTTGAACCCCAAAACATGCTGTGGGGGGATTTCATGCCCAACAAGGATAATACTATTACTTTTCTATTAGAGGCCCTCTAATGCCTCCTCTGTCATTTAAACACTTTCACCATCTTTTCCCGGGTAAACATGAGCTAAGGGTCACTATGATATGACTTAGCCTCCTATCTGACCTCAAGGAAATGGATTCAACAACTAAAGACCTTCATGACTTCCCTTAGGTGCCACAAGGCCTCTAGGAGTAACCCAACCCTTCTAGGTGTCCAATCCCCAAGACAACTCAACTTTTCCCTGACTTTGAGCCCCAGTCACTCCCTTTCAGTGGCCTCCATGTGACTATGGGTTCCTAGTACCTAACATAGGCTTGCACTAGTGAAACTATGGCCTTTTTCTAATAGTTCTATGCGAGTTACTATGGAAATTATTTATATAGGTATGACTAAAAGCATGAATAGAGCCATGACTGAGAACTATCATATAACCATTCTTATAATGAGCATAAAAATAGATAAATAATCATAAGGGAACAACCATTAAAGCCACATAATAACTAGTACATTTCCCTACCAAAAGCAATAGAAGATTAGTTTTTATTAAACATAGGAAAATACTAATTTGGTTCGAGACTTCCATGTTCCACCCGACCATAGATTGCCTGAACAATATTTTTCTTTTATCCAATCACCATTGTGCCATATTCAATGCTTGAATGTGGCATCTCATGGGATGAACCAATCCAACGACAAACAAGATAATCCATAGGTTAAACCACCTCCACCCTCTCGAGACCATGATCGCACCTAAACCGATACCAAGATCACAAAACTGAACTCATCTTGGATGCCTATGAATTTGTTCACCATCCTTGAGGAATTCTCCCATCTCCACCCTTAGGATTGATGTCTATCCCTCCATTAACGGTCAAGGGATTCCTCTGTCTTTGGTAATTTTCCTGCTACTACCTCACCGCAGATTCTAACCATCTAGCAACCCAAATCTGAAACTGACAAAAATCCCATCACACCATGGCTATCTAGAAATGTAAAGGCTATCCTAAAATCCACAGTCAATCCCGACCAAATCCATGCCAATGTCAACAAAATAACCATATACCAACATGCACATACCATGCATTTCAAAACTGACTAGGAAATTACAAATGCACTCTGCTACCTGCAAGTATTCCCGCTGAAATTGCTTGATCTTTGCCTTCCTTTTCTTTCCTTGTCCTTCTTTTCTTTTCCTTTCCTTGCCTTGCCTTTCCTTTCCTTGATTGCTTACTTTATTTATCCTCTCTAAGAAAAATTCTAACACTAAACTGACAGAAGGTTGTGAACTAATCCTTAGAATCCTTTTTACCATTGATGCCTACTTTTTTTCATTTTTTTCCTTATTTTCCTTCATTTTACTCCCCACATGCAACTTGTGACCTCTCACCTTCCTTTTCTTCCAATTTCCATTATTTTCATAAATAATGGGCCAAAAGTGCCTTTTTTCCTTTTCAAATCCTTAGCCATTTCCTTTTCCAATTTCTCCTTAGCCGTAAAACACAAGTGATGCCCACTAGGATATTTTTTCCCAACATTCAACTTGGAATAAGTGTCCCTTGCCCATGCTATTATTTTACACTTATTAACTTTTATTACATGAACTTTTAACTAGAGGCTATTACAAACCCTTCCCCCTTAGGGGAACACTCTCCTAGTTGTTAAACCACACATAGACCCAACAAAACTGCTGAAAAGAAAAAACATACAGCCTCTGGAGCTTTATAACCCAACTTATCGCATTATTTACAATGAATAGCTTACTGAATACATGACAATCATACCTTGTACCAGAGCTTTATAACATATCTCATTACGGTATTTACAATAACAACCACGTATATTGATGCACATATGTTTCACCCAGCAAATAACCATACTATTTATGGAGCTTTATAAATCTAGATTGGTACAATATTTACAATCATGTACACATATGCACATTTACTCAGCTCAAAAGGGAGCCCAAAGGTCCACACCTCCACCCTGAAAGTAATACCAGGATTCACCCCTTTCCTAGGAAGTACAAAATCCACTGCCAAAGTCAAAATTGCATCAAATGTCAAGTGCTACAATCCTGCGCCACTTGACCTCTCAGTGAACAGTGACTAACTCATTATCTCAGTGCACACTCTCAATGTGCATATGATTATATATGGTAATTCTAATGACCAAACAAATCCATTCCCTGACCTACCCTTCTATACTACACAGTCCCTTGGGAAATTCGGTCACCCCTTACATGGAGTCACTCACCTTCAAAGTTCCCTGACATATCCTATCCCATGTGATCCATCCCTTGGCAAGGATTCCTCGCACTAGAAGGTCAAAAAACAAAGGAATATACCTACCTCAAAACCATCATACTGATCAAATCATGCTCATGACAATCAATTAACACTATTGGGTACCAGTGTCCCACACTAGCCCTACTCCTGAATGCTTTACCAAAATATTTATACCAATTACAATTCGTCTTCCACTATTGCTAATCCTTGCAATCAATTTCAACCACCCAAATGGGAATTTCCATTATTTCCTACACTAATCACATAATTTCCATTAGACAAAAAGGAATTGAAATAAATTCAAATCATACCTCATTAGTGGCCCACCAACAACGTACACTTGAAATTTTTTTACTTCCTATCACAACAAGTCAAACTAGATCCCTAAAAAAATGACCATGTATAAAAATATCACATCCATTTCGCTCAAAATGAAACCATCATAAATCATAATGATAGATCGAATTCATAGTTAAAACTAAAATAAAATACTGATACTTATCTTTCAAATGGTTCTTTGCTTCGGGCTTTCCTCTTTGTCCTTTCTATACACACACTAAATCATTTCTAAACATGGAAGGCACCCAATGCCTACTCTTTAAGCAACAAGGGAATATAGAGACTGAACCGCCTCCTCCCTCAATATCAACAACAAGGGCATCTAGAGACTAAACCACCTCAACCCTCAATAGCAACAAGAAGGGTATCCAAAGGGTAAACTGCCTCAGCATTCAATAATAACAATAAGGTCCATGCAATACCATACTTTTCTGTCCCATCACAATGTAGAACACATACACATACACAATGTACTGAAACAAATACACCTACACCCGATGTACAATACAACACATAAACCTACATCTGATCTACAACACGACACATACACCTACACTCGGTGAAGGACACGACACATACACCTACACCTAGTGTACAACACAACACATATACGTAAACATCATACCATAACATGAATACACATCACACGATCTAATGACTACACAACACCTATAACACCATACCAAATATACACAACACAACATGTACAATGTGTAGAAAATACCACATGTACAACATGTACACAATACCACCTATACACAATGCCACCTGAAAAATATGCACACAACACAACACGTACACAACACCACTTGCACAATGTGTGCACAACAACACATGTACACCACACCACCTGCACAACATGTAGGAAACACCACATGCGTGCAACACCACATGTGCCACATGTACATAACACCACATGCACCCAATGCCAAATGTACAATCATGCACACTGCACCATATGTACACAATGTCACATGTGCAACTTATACACTACACCATATGTACATAGCACCACATATACAACATGTACACTGTAACAAATGTGCATAGAACCACATCCACAACATGTGTTGATCTAAATATGATTTGAGGTTGTCATTGATGTCAACCCAAGAAACACCAAGGATGACCCTAAACTTCCATGGCACATTGGTCATTGTCATTCATGCTTTCTCATCTCATAACCATCATAGGAATCCTCTACTCAAAAATATATTTCTATCGGTATATAACTCTCCTCATAATTCCTCGCAGTTTGTAAGTTATTCGAGGTTGAAGTTAGTAACCCAAATTAGTGGGCTAAAAACCCATGGGGTTGTGGAATGGAATTTATCATTGATTTTGGTTATTTAATAGTCAGTAACTAATAATATTTTAAGCTCCTAAAATCCCTCCAAGATTCTCTATAGAAGCCACTCTCAACTCTATAAAAAGAAATCTCATATATCCTCCAAAAGTAGCAATCATGGAATTTTCGCTATAACATTATTTTTGTGACGTCTTAGCTACTGAAATTAAAACCCATTTGACCCGAAATGCTGATGAATGTTGTCACCAAATGTCAGATCTTGTTTCACTAAACGTTCAGAGATATGGTTTGTGGAAGTTATGGTTTCTGTCGGCTCCTGAATGTCATCTCAAAGAGATGACATTGGGAAAATCGTCATAACTCTCTCTTGGAGAAGAGGATTGGAATTCTGTAAAAAGTGGGGGATATTCCGCAGAATTTATTTTTCTTTATATCAATTTCAGATCCGAAAAATGAAATAGTGACATGTGGTACGCATTATAGGTGCGCTCTACTGAACTAGTCCATAATTAGGTCATTGTGAGAGATTGGTCATAATGTTGTCTTGATGAATCCAAATCAGGTTAGACCTATGGCATTGGAAAGAAGACTTAGAGGGATACTAGATGACCAAATATCACATATTGGGGATCCTAAATCACGGTGATACAGCAGATTCAATACCAGATTCAACATATCTGCTTATGAACTGAAAAAAGAAGAAGTAGATGTCCTAAATAAAGGTCTAAACTTTGCAGTAGCCCCCAACAAAATCCCCCATGAAGAAATCATTTGCAACCTTGAAGATGGTATTAAGACCCTAAATGATGATGACAAAGAGCTCATCAGGCAAGAGGTAGCTGTTATCCTTCGAAAAGCCAAACCCCCCAAAAGAAACCTAAACCCTGAACAGCTTAAAGCCCTAAATAGTCTTAGAAATAATAAGGACATTGTCATTTTAAAGGCCGACAAAGGAGGCGCCACTGTCGTTATGAATCATGAAGATTATATTAACAAAATGAAAGACCACCTTTATAACAGTGGTAGCTACAAAAAACTAGACAAAAACCCCATATCCAAAATCTCCAACCTCGTAAAGAAAGCCATCAAAGAAACCAGCCTTGATGATAAAATAAAAAAGAGATTAACCCCAAACTGTGAAGTCACCCCGAGGATCTATGGTGCCCCTAAAATTCATAAAAAAGACGTACCCCTTAGACCCATAGTCAACACCATAGGGTCTCCCACTTATGAGCTAGCCAAGTACGTCGCCGGCATTCTATCCCCGCTAGTTGGCAAGACTAGCTCTTACATCAAAGACTCCAATCAATTCATTAACCTCATCAAGAACACCAAGCTAGAACCAGGAGACAAAATCGTGAGTTTTGACGTAGTCCAGCTCTTCACCAAAATTCCCTTAGATGAAGCTATTCAGGTTGTTAAAGATGTAGCTGATCCCCAGACCGCAAAATTAGCCGAAATCTGTCTCCGCTCAACCTTCTTCTCCTTCCAGGGTGAAATATTTGAACAAACATCAGGTGTCGCTATGGGATCCCCTCTCTCACCTATCGTGGCAAACCTTTTCATGGAAAAATTCGAGAAGAAGGCACTCGATTCATATCCATTAAAACCCAAATCCTGGTATAGGTTTGTGGATGACACCAGTGTCAATTGGCCTCATGGCGAGAAAGAGCTTAGCAAATTCCTAAACCATCTAAATAGCCTGTCTGAAGACATCAAATTCACCATGGAAGTAGAAGAAAACAATTGCATTCCGTTCTTGGACATTCTCCTCATTAAAAAGAATGATGGTTCCATTGGTCACAGAGTTTTTAGGAAGAAAGCCCATACAGATAACTACCTTCATGCCGATTCTCATCACCACCCTGCCCAGAAAATGGGGGTGCTACAAACTCTCTTCACTAGAGCTTATAGAATCTCTGATAGTAACCATACCGAGGAAGAAATCTCTTACCTTAAAAGAACCTTTGCCAACCTAGGGTACAATAATAAAAACATATATAAAGCCATTCAAAAAGCCAAAACTGATAGCAATAAAAACAAAGCTAAAGACACCCCTACCTCCAATACCTACCTTCCTTACATCCAAGGAGTCACTGACAAAATAGCAAAAATCCTCAATAAGAAAAATATTAAGACCGCTTTCAAACCCCTGTCTACCATTAAGCAAAGAATGCGATCGGTTAAGGACACCCAAGAGCATCTTCAACAAAAAGGAGTTTATCTCATCAAGTGTTCTTGTGGAGATCAATACATCGGGGAAACTGGTAGATCCGTCAAGACTAGACTCAAAGAGCATAGTGCTGACATCCGTCACGAAAGAACCAAATCCTCAGCCCTAGCTGAGCATGTAGGTAAAACAAAACATCATATTTGCTTAGAAGACACCAAAGTCATTGCCAAGGTAGAAAACCAATTCAAACGTAAGGTTAGAGAAGCTATTGAAATCATTAAACATCCTAAAAACCTTAATAGGGATGATGGTATGGAAATTAGCAGAAATTGGAACCCCTTGCTCGCTCCCCCCCGAAATTAACCTTAGTAGCAATGTTGAAAATTCCTGTCCTGCCTCCTAGACTACCATAAAGCTTGCTGCTCTTTAGAGACCTAGGCTGGAATGAATTTCTAGGATAAAAAGAATCCTATTAATTTCTATAATATAAATAATAAGATTAATCATCTAAAAAGATTGTAATAAAAAAGATAATAACCCTTCATAATTATAACTATATATAAATAATATAAGCAATAATAAGATGAATATTAAAATAAGGATAACACAATCATCCTATAAAAATAAATATCAATTACAATAGATAATAATAATAAGTATATATAAAAACTCTAATAAATATCCTAGTAGATAACTTAAGGAGCATAAAAATAAGCCTCTATCTTTTAAATATATAGGTTTCCCTAGAATATCAACCTTCGTAGGTATTAGAGCTGATAGATAAATAAATAAAAGCTAAAAATATTAAAGAATTATTATTAAATAAACACATAAAACAATTAATTAACTTTTAATAGGAATATAAATAATTCTAGCATTAATAAACTAGAATCAACTAATAGGCATTAATAACAATTAAAAATTTTAAGTTCTAAGAAGACATAATAAATAAAGCAAATATGTTTCTTTAAAACAATTGTGAACAATAACATAAATATCAAGTACTAACATAAAATAATAATTAATAAGAATTAATTTAATAACAATAAATAAGCATAAACAATAATTAATAAACATAAGCAAATAATTAATAAGTGCTATACATAAACATCAACAAATAAGCAATAATTTAATAATGAATTCATAATGATAAAACAAAACAATTAAATACCAATATTAATACAAAAATTATAAATAACTATTTAGTGATTAGGTCATAAACAAAAATCTTATATGACAATAATAAATAATTAATTATTAATAACCAAACAAATCATAAACAAAAATTTAAATGACAATAATAAATAATTAATTATTAACAAGCAAACATAGAATCGGCCATTTGTCTTCATTTCCTGCCTTTTTCTTATTTATACCTAACAATTTACTTCTTTTCTCCTCGCACAATTTGTCCTGATGATGAGTCTAGTTGCAGACTCGAAACGTCGACAACAAAACATGAACACTGTGGAAAATCCGAACTCCATTCAGAAATCACACCACAGTAATCTGCAATCCAAAATATGTGCATTTGTGTTCCTTTTGTTTACTGTTATAATTGTACAAACACTGATAATAATTTAAGATTAACTAATGCTCTGAAATATTAATAGTAACACTAATTGAAAGGAATATTGATTCACCTCTCCCCTCTCAATATTTCCAACAATTGGTATTGGAGCCAAGTTCCTTCAATAACAGTTTAACATCTGGAAGGAGATCATGGAGCATACCAAGAATGGTGTAGCTCTTTTTAATGAAAATAATTATGCACTTTGGAAAGGAAGAATGCAGGTCTCTCTCTTGGTGCAAGGTTAAAAAGTATGGGGCATTGTTCAAAATGGCTTTACACCAACCACAGATGAACGAGGTAAGAAGAATTTGGTAAATGATGCAAAAGAAAAGAATATTGTTATCAATGGACTGATTGAGTCTGCTTATCATAAGGTGTTGAGTTGTAAAACCCCCAAAAGTGTATGGTACAAGCTTAAGAATATCTATGCAAGTGAATGAAATGTCAAAGAAGCAAAGCTTCAAATCTAGAGAGAAAAATTTGAGCAACACAAAATGAAAGAAGATGACAATGTTGCTTCATACTTCCAACACATTGATGAAATAACCAACACTCTGGAAGGATTCAAAGATTCTGTTGACGAGAAGACTATTATAAGAAAGATTCTTAGAATGTTACCAGGAAGATTCAACCCAAAGTTATTGGTCTTAAAATATAGTGCAAATATGTCCAAACTCAGCAAAGAGGAATTACATGGAGTTCTCATAGCATATGAAATGAGACTTGATGAAGAAGAGGGTACTTTTGATCTAGAAACTGCATTCGTTGCATCTAAGAAAACCAATAAGGATAAACAACCTTCAAAGGCAAAGACATGCACCTGTGAGTGTGAAGAAAAGGAAGATGATGGAGAACATTTTTCAAATGGAGAATATGCTTACTTTACGAGAAAACAAAAATTTGGTAAGGGAAAATTCAAAGATAAATTTCCATTGATGTGTGTTGGTCGTGGTGAGGTTGGGCATTTCGCAGAAAAATGTCCAAGCAAAAGTGATGGAAACTCAAAATGAAAGAAAGGCTTTAAGAAATTCAACAAGAAAGGCAAGAAGAAAGGATTCAAAAGGAACTTTCATCATCCGGTGAAGACATTGACAACAAAGAAGAAGCCAATGAGAGAGTAATATTTATGGCCAAGAACAATAAACAAGAGGTATCAAACAATGAAGAAGAAGGATTGACGAAAGAAGAATTTTCTAAGGAGGCAATCAAGCTTAGAAAAGAGCTCAAGGCTGAAAAGATCTATTCCAATACTCTTGAAGAACAAGTTCAAGGTCTCAAAATTGAAGTTGAATAACACAAATGTATTGAAGAGTCACTTCAAAATAAGTTCGAAGAAAGAAACTAAGAAAGGGAATAATTAGAAGCCGAAGTAGTTTTACTGGGTAAGGAAGTGAATAAGGGAAACATTGTCCAAAACTATGCCAACAGCTCAAGGGCATTGGAAGAACTCATCAACAATCAATGATCTTAGAATAACAGAACTGGACTTGATTACAAAGAAGAAGAAGCATGACCTTCTACAACAAAATACAATGAACCTATGAGATCCGACCAGCATGTAGACTTCATTGGACAAGATTTGCAAGAACATCCTTGGAAGAAAATTCCTTGACGAAGATTTCCATCTTGGTACCAACATATTTTTCATGGCTATTGTTATTCATGTGGAAAATTTGGTCATAAAGTTGTATAATGTCACACGTACCCTAGGAACCAATACAATTCCGAGAGAGTTGTCAAATATGAACCTCCCAGGGCTCAACGAAACATTAATAGATTTGAACATTTAAGAAATAACATTGAATGTTACAAATGTCGAAACTTCTGACACATAGACAGAGACCGCAGACTTGAAAATCCTCCATAATAATCTTCGAAGCCATAGAACAAATGAACATGGAAGAAGAAGAAGATTGATAATTGTGCTCTCACTCTCAAGGATCAAAACAACAAAGGTGTGTTGTATGTTGATAGCGGTTTCTCAATGCATATGATTCGAGATAGAAAGCAATTTGTATCTCTGAAAGAGAAGAAGGATAGAACTGTATCCTTTGGAAATGATGGACCTTCAAATGTTATAGGATCAGGTACCGTCAGTCTTGAAAGAAAATATGCTCTAGCCAAGAATGTTCTATTGGTTGAAAACATGAATCATAATCTACTCAATGTTGGACAAATGTGTGATCAAGGACACACATTGTTATTCAACTCCACAAAATGTGAAATTGGGAAAGAAAAGTATGGTAAAATTGTGGCTATAGCAAGTCCAGCTCCAAATGACATATATGTTTTGGATGAAGCAACTAAAGCATGTCTACTAACTAAAGAAGATGAAAGATGGTTATGGCACAAACAAATGGGCCACATAAACTTTGACAACATTTTTAGGATAAGAAAAAAGGAAGTAGTACGAGAAACGCCAAAAATCTCAAAACCTTTCAACACACTATGTGAGGCCTGTTAGGACGACAAGCAGAAAAAATTTGGATTTAAAACAAAAGAACACTTTACCTCACATCCATTGGAATTGATACGTACTGATCTATGTGGTTCTATGAGAACAAAAGTCTTAGATGGTGAATTATATTTCATGTTAGTGATAGATGACTATACTAGGATGACAGTTGTTAGTTTCCTAAAGAAAAAGTCTGAAGCATTTGAGTGCTTTAAGATCTACAAGGAGTTGGTCGAAAATGAAACTGAATTGGAAATAAAGTGTCTAAGATCAGATAATGGCAAAGAATTCACTTCCAAAATATTTCAGCAATACTGCGATGGAAATGGAATAAAAATATAATTTTCAACAGCAGAAACACCTCAGCAAAATGGAGTTGTTGAAAGAAAGAACAAAACTGTACGGGAAATGGGTAGAAAAATGTTGAAGGACTTAAAATTGGTTGAAAAACTTTAGGTTCAAGCAATTGATACTGAAGTCTTCATTATCAACAGAAGTCTTTGCAAAAATAATTGCAACAAGACCCCATATGAATTGTGGAAAGGAAAACTAGCTAATGTAAAATATTTCAGAATTTTCGGAAGCAAATGTTATATCAAAAGATAAGATCAAAAGTTGCGTAAGTTTGAATCATGTGTTGAGAAAGGTATCTTTGTTGGTTACTCATGCAAAATAAAGACGTATAAATTCTATAATATAAGATCAAAACAGATAATGGAGAGCATAAATGTTACATTTGACGAAGATGGTGTTCTAATGAATAATGATGAGGATCTAGAATATTTGAAACTTGAGATAGAGACTAAAAAAGGTACAGAGGAAATTCTAGAACAAGAAGCGATTGTCAACTAGGAAGAAGTAAATAATGATCAACAAGACATACAAGAGCCACAACAAGAAGCTCCACCAAAGAGAACAAAATAATGGATTCAAAAGAACCATCAATCAAATCAAATCATTGGTGACATAAATGAAGGAATTGGAACAAGAAAAGATGGACAACTTAGTTCATCGCAACAAGCTCACATTGCTTTTTTGGCAACCTTTCAGCCTAGTAGTTTTAAGGAGGCTAGCCAGAATGAACATTGGGTAGCAACTATGAATGAAGAATTGGATCAAATCGAGAAGAGTAACACCTAGGAATTAGTTCCATGACCAAAAGATAAAAATGTCGTTGGGTCTAAATGGGTGTTCGGGAACAAATTCAATGAAGATGGACATGTTACTAGAAACAAAGAATGATTGGTTTGCAAGGCTATGTACAAGTGGAAGGAATTGATTTTGACAAAACATTTGCACAAGTTACCAGAATGGAATCCATATGGATGTTTCTCTCCTATGCGTGTTCAAGAAAAATAAAAGTCTACCAAATGGATGTTAAATCAACATTTGTGAATGGAAAATTAGAAGAAGTTTACATCGAAAAACTTGAAGGTTTTCTACTATCCGAAAAAGAAGACTATGTTTGTATGTTAAAGAAGGTTCTGTATGGTCTCAAGAAGGCTCCAAGGTCATGGTATGCTCATCTTGATGGATATATACGTCAAGAAGGGATCAAGAAAGGTATTGTTGAGAGCAGTATTTAAGTAGAAATAGATAAAGATAATTTGACAATTGTTGAGGTATATGTGGATGATATAATATTTGGTAGCGATGATGATCGACTAAGAACTTTGCTATAAGATGCAAAGTGAGTTCGAGATGTCTTTACTTGGTGAGTTAACATACTTATTAGGGCTTCAAATATCTCAGCAAGAGAAAGGAATATTTATATGTCAAGCCAAGTACATCAAGGAAATGCTCAAGAAATTCGAAATGGAAGAATCCAAACTCGTCCTTACTCCGATGGTAATAGGTTGCAAATTGAGCATATATGATTCATCTAAGGATGTGGATCAGAGGTTGTACATATCTATTATTGGTACTCTTCTATATGTAATAGCCTCTTAACCAGATGTTATGCAAGAAGTTGGACAAGTAGTAAGATTCCAAGCAAGAACAAAAGAATGACATATTATTTCCGTCAAAAGAATTCTTCGATATCTAAAGGGCACAATAGAATATGGCTTGTGGTATCCCAAGGGAAACAATATCACTATTCAAGCCTTTATAGATGTAGATTGGGCAGGAAGCATTGATGATCATAAGAGTATTATTGGATCAACATTCTATCTAGGTGGTTGTCTCGTATGATGGTTGATAAAAAAGCAAACCTCAATCTCATTATCTATAGTGGAGGCAGAATAAATTGCAGCAAAAGCTTATTGTACTCAAGTACTTTGGATGAAACAAACTTTGCAAGATCTTGAAGTACAATTCAATGAGCATATTCCCATCTTCTATGATACCACCAGTGCCATCAACACCTCCAAGAATCATGTCATGCATTAAAAAAAAAAACATATTTCGATCAAATATCCTTTTGTTAGAGAACAAGTCGCTGAAAATAATATTAAACTTGAATATGTTGGTACAAATGAACTAATCGCTGATATCTTCACTAAACATTTACCTCGTCAAGCATTGGAATATCTTTGCCAGAAGTTTGGGATTCTCCCAAGTTCTCATTAGATTTTCCTTATTTGGAAAATAAAGGGGGAGTGGATGTGTGTACTAGTTTGCAGGATGGTTGTGTGTCAGAGGGAGTTACCCTTTTCCATTGATGTCAAATGTGGAGAGAAGGCAGTAGGAAGAGGTGTCGTGAACGCAGGGGGAGTACTTGTGTTGCCATCAATGCCAAAGCGAGAGATTGTTGATCTAAAGATGATTTGAGGTTATCATTGATGTCAACCCAAGTAGCACCAAGGATGACCATGAAATTCCATGGCACATTTGGCATTATCATTAAGGGTTTCTTATCTCATAACCATTATAGGAATACTCTACTCAAAAATATCTTTCCATCGGTATATAGCTCTCCTTGTAACTCCTCACGGTTTATAAGTTATTCAAGATTGAAGTTAGTAACCCCAATTAGTGGTCTAAAGCCCCATGGGGTTGTGGCATGGAATTTATCATTGATTTTTATCATTGAATATTAAATAATTAATAATTTTTTAAGCTCCTAAAATCCCTCCAACATTCTCTATAGAAGCCCCTCTCAACTCTATAAAAAGAAATCTCATATATCCTCCAAAAGTCATGATCATGGAATTTTGGCTATAACATTATTTCTACGAAGTCGTAGATGCTGAAATTAAAACCCATTCGACATGAAATCCTCATGAATGGTGTGACCAAATTTCTGATCATGGATCACTATATTTTCAGAGATATGATCTGTGGAAGTTAGGGTTTTTGCAGGCTCCCGAATTTCATCTCAAAGAGGTGATGTTGGGAAAATCTGCATAACTCTTTCTCTGACAAGCAGATTGGAATTATGTAAAATGTGAGAAATAGTGAATGGATCGTAGTTGTCTTTGTGTCAATTTCAGAGCTGAAGGTGGAAATAATGACACATGGCATGTTGTACAAGTTTTGTCTACTGAACTAGTCCATAATTAGATCATTGTGAGAGATTGGGCATAACTTTGCCTTGAAGAATCCAAATCGAGTTAGACAGGTGGAATTGGAAAGAAGAATCAAAGGGAAACAATAGCACTGAAGATCACATATTGGGGATTTGAAATCATAGAGATACATCAGATTCAATATCGTGCTCCTAGAATGCAAGAGAAAAACTAGATCAAGCACAGTCAAGGGGCGCAAAGGACCAGACTTTCTAGGGTAGCAAAGAGCAAGGTGCAGCAAAATGATGCAACAGAGTTAAGATCCAAGTAAGTATATTCTATATATGCATTTTCATCTCTTAATTGCATTAGGTTCTTTGTATTCTAATTTGTTATTTTTGTTTAGCATTGACATATGCTCTATAGGATGAGGCAAGTTTTGCTATCATCATGTCATGGGTATTTCCTTGAAGACTTTTTGTAGGTATTATATATTCATCAAGAGAAGACTCAATGCATAATATAATTTTCTGAATAGTGAGAAAGGGTAGCATGACAACAAAAGAACTCAAGGTGCAGAACAACAATAAGAATTTCACCACATGAAGTCTTCAAGTGTGCAATACTACATACAATCATTGTAAAAGTATCATTGTACAAAGTCATTGTAAAAGAATCATTGTAAAAGTTGTACAATTGTCTATTTTCCAAGAGTTGAAGAGGCAATGCCGGGATGTCTAGGATCATCGTTAGGTGGTTTTTTCATAGTTGGGGTTATGGTTTAGTGTGTCTTCTTCATCTACATCATTCTATATCATTGTCAAGTGGATCATGTTCCCTGGTACAGGAGTCCATTCTTCTTTTATTCTTCTACAGGGTGGTAGGATGGTGATAGGTTGGTGGATGAAGTCACCAATAGGTTCAAGCTAGTGAAAAATTTAGGGTGGTAGAGTGGTGCTAGGGTGAATTTTAGCTCATTGGGTGTTGGGGCATCCGTTCAAATGACTACTGAAGAATCTCAAGCATTGGAGCATTGATCCAGTGGGAGCTAGAGAAGAATGCTTTTCTAAATTCTAGGAAGTTGGAGCTTTCCTTTCAATTGGATTTGAAGATTAAAGATTATTAGAAAAGAATTCAGGTGGTTTTGATCCGAGAAGGGGTCTCTACCTTAAAAACTGTGTGCATTTGTGTTCCTTTTGTTTACTGCTATCATTTTACAAACACTGATAATAATTGAAGATTAACTAATGCTTTGAAAGATTAATAATCATACTAATTGAAAGGAATACTGATTCATCCCCCCTTCTTAGGATTTCCAACAACATGTACATAGCACTGCATATACGACTTCTACTTAGCACCATCAGTAACCAACACAAGATATGCAATCATGCACACAAAATTGTATATGAAACATGCACACAACATCATATATATCCAATACTACATATGCTACATGTATAGAACACCAATACTGCCCATCCTAAGACCACACTATCCTTATGAAGCAACCTTACTTTTACTGTCTTATCCATGATTTTCCCAGCATGTCATGGATCATAATTTTTTCATTCCATTGATGTATCTCTCATTATTACCTATCCGTAACATAAACATATACATAGTATAATCACATAATATCAATTCGCATCCACATTATATTGACCTCATGGATCTATCAAGGCTACTCATCCCATTTAATTACTCATAAACCAAGAACCTCTTCATGCCATTTAACTACATAAACAATCATTCCTCCACAAGAATGATTCTTAACGACCTTTTTAGATATCAACATATATATATATATATAGACACACTCACACACACACACACACACACATACATACATACATATATTTAAATATATACACATTAATGATCACAACATAATTTATCTTAAGGTCAAGGTTAAGATAACTCCCTTTATTTGTGAAATGCATGCACAATATTGAGAACAATAGTTCCCAACATATCCAAGGATTTTGACACCTCAAATTGATTTACCTTACCTTTCTTGTTACCTTACTCATTACTATCTTGCCACTATCCATTTACCTCAATGGACCCCACCAATCCAACCGACTGTCATACTTTTGCCTTCACCTACCCTTATACATGCACTAGCTTCATCTAGGTCTTACGTTTCCTGTCATATACCACACATCTCTCCCCTATCTCCATAATAATCCATCTTTCCAAACCAATTACCAAGACCTTCAAACATAAAAGGAAATAGAAATAAGCAAAGAAGAGGAAGACCATGAAAACCAATAGAAATATGACACCAAAAAAAGTGGCATGGCCATGCACCAAACATAATCCAAAATGAAAGTCAAGCATAAAGAAATCACAATGACCAAAAGCACAAAACTATCAAAAAACACCATGACTCAATTGCCATGGGTTCCCAATGCTCCTAAGGGAAATCTCAACCTCAGCCTTCTACAAGATTTCATGGCAATCTCTTTGCCATGAAATTCCTTATATCATACTTCCATAAACATATAACTGTCAATGTATAAATAAATATAACAATATACCAGTTATCTTACCTTGTTGTGCCAAGCAACAAGGTACTAGTTATCTTACAATATACCAGTTACCTTAACTTGTAACCAAACACACATGTCAACCACATGTTCCAAATATCAAGACATCATATCTATTAATTTGAAATCAACCTTTACCAAGTCTAACAAACATGTCATAATCAACAATCAACTCATATTCATCAGCCATAATACATAATTCTACAACTATCACCTACTTACACTGAAGTACATATCAGCTCTTGTGAGCACATATGTGTTAATGCAACCATCTCAAACAAGATCATTCCTCCATCCAATCTTATAGATACAAACTCATATCATGCAACTAGTCAAACATTCAAACAACAAATAGATGACATAATCAAACATTCAAGCTCCAAGTAGAAGACATAAGAAAACTCATACCAAATAGGTGACATAATTCAACACTCAATCACCAAATAGACGACATAATTTAACACTCAATCACCAAATAGGCGACATAATCAAACTCATACCTCAATGTATCTCAGGGGTGGCTGTCTTGTATGCACAATCAATCTATATTAGCACGATAAAACTTCACAACATATCAACCCAAACATAATTAAGGTCATCATATCCATAACAATAACTAGCTAACATGTTCACATCATAAATGCATAAACAATTGTCGTTCATGAATAAAAATCACATATGCACAGTCAATGTAGATTCTTATGACACACTAGCATAAGCATATTGACTCATACCTGAATGTCATAGCCCTGACCATATGCATAGGGCAATCCAATTAGCATGTTACATATAACATCAAGATCATAAGTAGAATGACCATAACCATCATTCATATCACCAAAATGCATATAACAACAAGATACTATCTTTCATGACTAATCAACACAGGTACATATCGTCACACTGATCAACTAGCATTTATCATAGATGTAACAATAATAATAACCGAATGAAAAGAATATAAGTAACCCTAATTCTTATAAAAACCATTAACCAACATACCTACACACCAAACATACATTACCTGTATGACAATCTACCCTTACCTCAAAGTCTAGTGCCGCAACCTAGCTTTGATGATTTGCATCTCTTACTCTATCTCATCCAAATGTTAGCCTCATAACATACCAATGGAATCATTAGGAAATATCCTTTATACCATCAAATCATGCATGATAACCATGAGAATGAATACATAACAACATTAATTCAGCCCATCTGGTCGATGATTTGAACCATGCTCTGATATGACCCTATAATGCATACTCCCTCATTTACCTACTTTAACCATCCTGATCAGGTAAACATGAGATGAGGGTCACTATGATATGACTCAACCTCCTATGTGAACTTAAGAAAATGGAGTCAACAACTGAAGACCTTATTGGCTTCCCTCAGGTACCACAAGACCTCTAGGAGTAACCCAACCCCTGCAGGTATTCAACCCCTAATATAACTCACATTTTCACCAACCTTGAACCCCAGTCTCTACCTTGCTAAGGCCTCCATGTGACTATGGGTTCCCAGTATCTCCCATAGATCTACATTAGTGTGGCTCTGCCCTTTTTTCGCTAGTGTTGTGTCAGCGACTATGGAAATTAAGGCTACTTTCCAGGGCTGGGTCGAAGCCTCTGCCTCGAAATCCATGAAACTTCTAGAACTCATAAAATATATGAAGACAATGCTTACAAATGAAAACTATAGCTAGGGCTTGACATGACCATCTCCAATTGAGACAAACATTTTATCAAACACTTGGTAGATATCCAATCTACAGGTCATGAATGCAAGTATGAACGTAAGGGAATGCAATCTTAGAGTCTTAACAAGAAGGGTATCTACCTTCTCACATTAGTTTTCATATCATCAATTAGGTCTTTTGTTCATTATTTATAAAGTCACCAGTAAAAACATGAATAGAGACATGGTTGATAAATATCATATAACCATGATTATAACGAGCATACAACCAGATAAATAACCATAAGAGAACAACCACTGAAGCCACATAATAACTAGTACATTCCTTACCAAAATAAAGTGAAACTTACCTTTTATTAAACATAGGCAAATATCGACTAGGTTTGAGATGATCACGCTCCACCCAACCATAGATTGGTTGAACCATATTACAAGCTTGAATGTAGGATCTGATGGGATAAACCAATCCAAAGGCAACCAAGGGAATCTATAGGTTAAACCAACTCCACCCTCTCCATACTGTGATCACACCTAAACTAGTGTTGAGATCACAAAATCAAACAAAGCTTGGATGCCTCATAATTTGTTTACAATCCTTCCGAAATTCTCATGTCTCCACCCTCAACCTTTACCATGTATCCCGCCATTACCAATCAAGGGATTCCTAGGCCTTTGGGAAGTTTCTTGAGACTACCTCACCTTGCATTTTAAAACCATCAGTCAACTGAAAGCTCAAGCTTAGAAGAATCACATCACACCATGGCTATTCAGAAATGGAAAGTCTAGGCTAAAATCCATTGTCAATCTTGGAAAAATTGATGCCAATTATAGTAAAAGAACCATATACAAGTATGCACATACCATGCATGTCAAAACCACCTAGGAAATCACACATGAAAATAGTTACATGAAGTATTCTCGTTAAATCTACTTGATTTGTTCTCTTACAGGCCATTTTGTCACATCTGATCAACGAGCCTCCTAATGGTATCAATCAACATCCTATTCCCCCCTTGTCACCATCTTGCACAAAGCCTTAAGCCTATACCGTTCATTTCCCACAATTTCAGCCCTAAACTACATCATCTGAGTCATTTTAAGGACCAACACTCTATGTAAGCCTACTAGGATGCATCCACCAAAAGGTTACCCCACTATGGCCTGCATTGGTCACCAGCAAGTTGCTCCACTTTGCACCTATTTTGGTTCTAGAAATATGGGAGAATGATTAGGATTCTAGAAGCTTCCCATTCTATGAGTTTCCAGGTGTTTTTACAGCTACTTACCTTGGATAATGCATTCAGATCCTAATGTTCCCTACATTAGAGCTTTCACCACTTATCTTTTGATCCTATCCCTCCATTAAAGGTTTATCTCTTACCCTATATTGGTAATTGGATAAGAAATCCCAACTTACCCTAATTCTCTATATATTCCCAGCCTTCTATGTGGTTCTGCCATTATACTGTTGAAGTGAGTGGTCATTATATCATGCATTTAGGGTGATTGGAGGTTCATATTATGACAAGTAAAGGACAGGTCAACAACTTGGAGGAGCTCTTCTACAAGATCAACTGTCACTTATGGTTCTAATCTCTTTCCATTTATATTAATGCAAAGAATCCATTGTTTTCCTCTATGTGATGATTTTATTTCATTTTTTTCAATACCATGTTGATCAATTGAATAAATTTCTTAAATGACACTGCATAGATCTTGTATTTTCTTGGCTTGTGTTATCTGACTATGCAGGTTCTAATTTTGGCATTTGGAGCTAGAATTGGAGCTTCCAAGCCAAATAAGGAGCAAAATGTGTGAAGGATTCTAGGTAGGCCTCAATCTATCATCTATTTACTTTGAGGAAAAATATTGTGTTCCTTGTCTCTCTATTGTTTTAGGTTAGCCACTGGCATGGGGGAGATACTTTTGTCCATAATCGTAAATCTTGTATAACAAATTGGCAACCATACCACGGAATGGATTTTTCCCTTGGTGGTTTTGTTTTCCTTCATGTTTGACATCCTCCTTGACATACCTTTTTTGTGTCATCCAACCAAGAAAAGATATAGGAAGTGATTTCATTGAGCCTTCTTTGTTATTTTTGTGTTGGAATCCTCTTTCCTAGGCCTAATGCACCCCCTCTACCTTTGACAGGGCATTGCACCTCACCCAGGCCCACTTTGTACCTATGTTGCAACACACTGGTGCCTATTCTGGAGCAGCGTTAGCCCCTACTTTTGCATAAAATTGCCCTTGGTTCTTGAGCCCTTTTTTGGTCAACTTACTTCCAGATTAACATCCCTAAGTCTTCAATGTCTTTTGGTATATGTAAAGCCTTTGTTTGGTTTTCATTTGTGTTTTTTTCCTTTCGTAATAATTGGTTTTGATTTTTCTTTGTTCTTATCATTTGGTTGCTTGTAAACTGATTTCGTTTGATTTTTGGCCACTTTGATGAATTGATGCTTTAGTCCTCATCCGAACTCTTTCATATTAATTTTCTTAATTTCAAAAATTAAGTGGATTTAAAAGAAAAAATATTGCATTTGAATCTAGGGTTTTGTATGTGAAATTGAAATTTTCTATTGTGAAAATTGCATATTTTTCTTTCATTTTTTGGAAAATATCCCCACCCCCCCCCTTTTAAATCACTAGGGGTTGGGCTAAATTATATATGAGTGTTAATCACCTTTGACTGACATCTCTTTTGATTTTTGGAATTTTCACCCAATTTCAGTTTGATTCCTCTATAAATGAAATCTGAGATTACATTGGATTTCATTGGAATCATGTTGTGTTTGTTTTGAAGAATTATCTTGCATAGATCACATTTACATAGTTAGAATTCTCATTTTCACAGTTGGAAAGGAAATTGTGCATAGATTAAATTTGCATATCTTTCAGGGGAGTCATGCATAGATTACATTGCATGGTTTGGCATATTTTAATGATTTGAATTGAATTGGAATAGTGAAATTGAAAGATCTAGTTAGGAAGCTTTTTTTGGCTGCATATTTGATTGTTACATCATTATTTACACCTATTCCCTACACTAGATAACTTTCATTGAAATTGAAAAGAGTTACTTTTGTCATTGCATCATAGGTGTGTTTAGGTGACATCGAGTTTTGAACCTTTAAACTGGAATCTAATTCAAGATCAACTCTAAAATTGATCTCAATTAACTTGTTGGGGTCCTATAATAATAGGATTCATAATTTTGAATTGGCTATGGTTAGTCTTATAATATTGTACATGCTTTTGCTTTCTGCAAAATGTTTTCCATATTAAAAATTGAAAAATGTAAAGAGGGTATGTCCTAAAATAATAATCAAAGGACAAAAAGAAAGAGAAAAAGATAAAAAAAGTGAAAAATATGAACCCCAAAAAGAAATAAAACAGATCATGAAAGTGTGCAAATTCAAATGGCACTACTTTTTACTTTACTATGCAAAATAAGGTTGTGTGCAGCTTGTCAGAAGTGCCACAATCCATGATGGTCAAATGGCTTAATGTTGACTCATTCATGCTTTAAATATTATGTTGATAGATAGAGAATAAGCATCTAGCCAAACTGTTTAACCTTGGCAGATCACTAGTTAGGTAGAGAATAAAAATCATCTCATCGATTTAATATGAGCCATTGTAAGTTATAAGGTGAGAAGTAGATAGCTTTATTGTCAAAAGAAATGAAATAAAGGGCCAGCAAGCTCAAATGCACCCAATGAAATGAACATAAAATGTTAGGATAAATAAAGGTAGGTAGAAGAAAGATTGCAAATGCACAAGGTTGCTAAGTCAAAAGGCACATTTATCATGCTTAATCCTATGTTTCATTTGCAAGAGGATTTATGAGAAAGAAAGAATATCCACCAAGCTTGTTTGACTAATTCCCCCTCATTTCACTACACCCCAACATGCCTATTTACTAACTTCCCCATTAACCCTTTATCACTTATAAATCCCCTTTTCCACTCATTTTGACCTTTACCCCTTGGATTCACACATTTCCCTAGAAATTACCCTTCAAAAATCAACCCCCCTCCCAAAACCAGTTTCCCTAGTGTCAAACCCATTCCCCATTACCAATATTATCTTCCCTCATTATTAATTTTCCTATTTCCCTTCAGAAAACCCATAAAAACCCCCTTATCCTAAGTTCTATGCCCCCGCTATATCTAATTAATTTCCCCACTTCATATTTCCTTGATACCCTTTTAACGCACCAAGCCTTGGTGTAGTTAAAAAAACCCTCCGCTGCATAAACCATGGTCCCATCCTAATTAACCATATGTTTATACTAAACATCCAACATTATTGGTTAATTACGTGTCATCAAACCATGGGCCCCGCCAAATCACATTCCTGATTCCCTTCGTGCAACTTAACCATGTGATAGCCATTTGATCTCCTACCCCCAGATCTGATGGTGCTTATCCATATCGCTCGAGTTAATTATCCGGTTGATAACACCTTGAGAGCATGCGAGATTCTCGGTTTTGCCTGGGCACTGTTCTGCTACGTGGCGGCACCAAGCTAGATCGCGTGCTCGTGAAAAATGTTGCATGCCCTCCAAAAGTGGTGTGATAGCCCAAAAAAAAACCACCTCCCCACCCAAGCCGAAAATTGCCCACTGTTCATTTATGATTTCCATGCCAAAATGTGACTGTTACCTGTTAAAAGGCTGGAAAAGTCCCAATTCAGTATTTTTGCTCATTTTTCACTACAACTGTTGCTTGGCCATTACGACACCCTAAAACCTTTGCGACCAAATTGACCACCGTCTACCACTTGAAGAACCTCTGGACAACTAATTGAAGCAACCAGTTGACAGTTCAAGCCACCGTACCGCCGCATTCACCATTGAACCCTGTTTGCAAGCCAGACCATCGATTTCCAAGCATTCTTGGGAAAAACCAAAATGACCCTTCAATTTGAAAACACAGAGTTTAAATTGAAATCTTAATTAATTGAATTAATTAAGGAAACTTGGATAAACTGAAAAGAAACCTGCTATACACTCCAAAACCTTATGCAGACTGTAATTACCCGCCCACTCTACTAGAACTTACAAACCTCACTTCTGAAACCCCTCAAAGCCTAATTAAAATATATAAACTCAATTATGGCTTCCCAAACCTCTCTCGACATGAGACCTCTGCAAACCCCTCACCTGGAATTTGACCACCTTGCACTAGGAGACAAAGATTTCTAAATAAAAGACATAGCTTCCCCTTCCTACCTTCTGAAGCTCCACTATGGGAGTAAGGACAAATTCTTGAACCAAAATGACAACATTCACCTTTGGGAGTCTAATGTGCCCAAATATTTATTTCTAGAAGTACATCAATTCCAAGACATCGTCCACTTTTGTCATGCTTGCTACATTCCTAGCCAAAGAGCCATTGTCACCCTTGAACATCAATTTTTGTTTACCATCACTGCAAAATCCATTAACCAAATGCTGCAGGTCCAACCAAGCCCTAATGTGACCCCACTGTCTATTGGATAATTGCTAGACCTTTATACCATGTTTGAAATTCCTAGAATAGCCCAAATTTTCCAGACTTTCATCATAGACGAATGTCATACTCCTACAAAAGTTCCCCTTATGCTGCCACCATTTTTTCTGAGAGAGGTAGGTAGATTATTACCATGCTCTCTTTCCTTTTAGGATATACCACTCATGAGAATGTGGGAAAGGTTGTTCTGGCCTTCCTTTCCATCTTTAGCCCAGGCAATCCTCCTGTTGTAATTTACAACTATGCTCAGTTCATAGTAGATAGGATGCATGAGTAATTCACTAGATTACCTACTCAAATACTCTTCAAGCATTCATCTATATTATTTCACATGTTTTTATACTACCAGTAAGATAAATTCCCTGTCAACATTCAGAAGTTGGATACCAAAGGAAATCCAAGCTCAACTATTTATTGGACACCCTTGATCCAGAAGTACTCCACTATATTCACTTACAAGGACTTCATTGTTTTATTTTTCCATCCAATCATGAATATGCTAACCAGTAGCCCTCAGCCCAGAATCAGCCAAGAGATCAAAAGGGTGTTACAGTTGGCCAAGAACAGCAAGGTGGGAGACTGGTATCTATAGCAAAACCAAATAGAAATAAGAATTTATGGAGGCCAACTTGCCCCTTACAAACTACCCAAATACCTCCCCATGATGATATTTGCACTAGAATAATTTAGGCAGATTATCAATTCTGATGAACTGAACTTCCTAGCAGCTAGGAAGAAAACCCAATTCAAAATGAAAAATCAGTTGGGCCCCTTCATTTGTAATACCAGAGAAGTTGGACAAGAGGTAGATAACATGTTGCAACAAATGAAGTTCAAAAACAATTTTATGTGGCAGTATGACCCTCATGGAGTCATAACTAAGTTGAGGACCAAGGTCAAATTGGGACCTTTTATCCATCATTCCAGACCAGACATTGATAGGTTTGCAACTAGTTAGAATGGTTGGAAAACACTCTAATTGACATGCATAGTACTACAGTTGATGTAGAAAATACATTGATTAATGTAGAGAAACATGTTGATCAAAGTTCCTTCGTGCAGGTTCTAGAACTATGGGAACCAATGAATATTCCTCCTATTTTAAAAACTCCAACAAATGATGACATGAACCCAAAGAGAAATACGGAATAAGGTTCCAGTTTAGTTATGGACACCACAGATGAGCAGTTTGAGATCAGTTACAGGAAAAGGCACAAGTTGAATCTTGTAACTGAACAGGAAGACACCATTGAAGTAGTGGAAATCACTGACACTGATACAATGGTGGAAAGAAGAAAAGTCACAACAACTTTACGAGAAACACAATAGCCTTCAACATCTAACACTCAACTAATTGAGAGACAACTCAGTGTTAAGGTTTCGTGTTTCACCAGGTCAGCAGATAAAGAAAAGGACATTGAGGATAGGTATAAGGAAATCAAATTGAGAAATGAGAAGTTGAATGCTGAAACCTATGCTCAGTACTTCAATCACACACTGGAAAATCAAAATAGTTTTATGTCAACTTTTGACATCAAAATAGGAAAAATTAAGGTGTCATTGATGCAGCCTACTATTCAGTAGCCAAAAACATGAGCTGACTACAGGAAACAAAACTTTGAGGTGTTTTCCAGGGATGTTCATCCCATTGACCAGATTGAATTCCACAAGAAGGCATGTGAGATGATATAATCCATCTTGACACGAAAGGCTATGGTGCCACATAAGCTGTAGATTTTATTGGACAACATTACAACACAGTATAAATTAGAAAAGGCCTCCTCACAAGCCAAGGAAAATAGGATCAAGTCATTGGAGGACTTGGTAATTAAGCTAGGACATGATCCCAATGACTTCAAATCTACTGAGAAGTTAATAAAGAAGAAGAATGAGGACATATTTGCTCTAAAAAAAAAACTAAAATTTCCTCATTCAGAGCACCCATAGACAAAAGAAGTCCTAGAGAGCTAGACACATCAATAGGAGATGATGGACCTGGTTTTACAATTGAATGATCAACTGAAGGAAATGGAAAAGGAGTTAGATAGCTTGATATAGTTAAAACAAGTTAGTCTTGAGACTTCCCATGCCACTATTATCCCAATAGTCACTACTGCAGTATGATCCACCTTGGTACCATCATTAGCTCCCACAGATCTAATGGCTACAACACTGCCAACTTCCACAGTGTCTACATCAACAACAAGGTCAACAACAGCAGCTCAGCCATGTGATGAAAAGAGTAAGTTGGTCAAAGCAATGGAAGACATGTCCATTCACACTATAAAAATGAATAAGCTCAAGGAAGAAATAACTAGTCTAGAGACTTCCTATAAGCTTTCCCAGATTATGCATAAAGAGGAAATATAAAAACCAACCAGAATGAATGAAAGGATAAAAGGCTTAGAGAAGGTATTGACTTTGAAGTAACCACTTGGCCAAGCTAAGGAACAATTATGGGCCAATATCATTGACTCTTCCAATGATATTTGGCAATCCATTCAAGTAATTTTTGAACAAATTGACTTAGTGAAAGAGGTTACAGAAGCCATACAAAAAGTGAAAATAGAACTAGGGGACATGCCAGAGAAAGCCACTAGGATCATTCACTTCCTTAACCCCAAAAATAAGTATGAAGTAATGGAGATGGAGATACCTGAGAGGACATGTACAATATTGGAAGTAATAAGGGTGCTCAAGAAAAGAAATTTAATGCTAAAGCTGGAAGATAAGTGCCAAACCATGCAACTAGCTATAGACATATTCATGGTTAAGTTTTAAGTTTTGTGGAAAAAGGGTTTCCCAAATCCCTTAGTAATAAATGATAAATTAATGCCACAGGAGGACTACAATAGAAGAATTAGACAACTGGCCAGAGATTAGGTAAATACTTCATATATGAAGGGGATGCCAATTGGCAAGGTCCTATACTAGACTTTGAGAACTTGTTTCACCTCCAGCGTGAGGTAAAACACCTTTTTGTGAATAAGGCCACTTTTTCCAAGTACATGGAGGTAGATGAAATTTATAGGAAAATGATAAATATCCAATTCCCAGATGCAGAAACATGGGAGAAATTGAATGACTTACTGTAGAAATACACGGTCAAATGTAAAAATGTACAATAAGGGTGAAAAAGCACAGTAAAAGGATAATGACAGGCTAGCCAGATGAAAGAGTATCAGGTAAAAGTGTATCAGTTGAAAGGTCAGAGTGAAAAGAACATCTAGCGTGAAGACCAACAACAAGGAAAAGAATAAAATGCAAAATATCAAAGCATAAAGACAACATAATGTAATAAACAGGGATAGCATACATTGGTTGAATATTTGTCTCTATCTTCTTGCATGAACATATTTCTTTCTCCTAGATTAATTCCAAAGACAGTTTGGGATATTTTGTAAATTATTTTTGTATAAATACTTCATAATTCGAAGTATTGTGGTGTGGGTTGCTATACATTTGTAGAGTTGTATTGATCATAAACCAGAGCATTATTGTACCAATTTTTCAAGTCAGTAGACTGGACTAAGTAATAAAGAGATTGCATTATAGGATTCATGTGTTGAACTATTATAGTGAAGTACTTTCTTTGTCAAACTTGTTATATTATTATGTTTTTCATAAACTTAGATGTTACCTAAAGTTGAATGAATTAACTGGAAATTTTCCTAGACATCATCCACTTCTGTCATACTTGCTACATTCCTAGCCAAAGAGCAATTATCACCCCTCAACAACAAGTTTTGTTTACCATCACTGTAGAATCCATTAACCAAATGCTATAGGTCCAACCAAGCCCTAATGAGGCCCCACTATCTATTGGAGAATTGTATGACCTTTATACTAAATTAGACCTTCCTAGAATAGCCCAAATTTTCTAGGCTTTCGTCATAAACGAATTTCATACTTCCACAGATAGTCCCCCTTATGCTGCCACCATTTTTTCTAAGAGAGGCAGACAGATTATTACCATGCTCTCTCGCATTTTAGGATATACCACAGATGAGCAAGTGGATGAGGTTGTCATGGCCTTCCTTTCCATATTTAGCCCAGGAAAGCCCCTAATGTAATATACAACTATGCCCAGCTCATAGCATATAGGATGCATCAGAAATTCACCAGATTACCTACTGAAAGAGTCCTCAAGTATTCATCTATGTTATTTCACATGTTTTTATACTACTAGTTAGATAAATCCTCTGTCAGCATCCAGAAGTTGGATAGAAAAGGAAATCCAAGGTCAGTTATTTATTGGACACCGTTGATCTAGAAGTACTCCACTATATTCACTTACAAGGACTTCATTGCTTTTTTTTTCCATCTAGTAATGAATATGCTAACTAGTAGGCCTCAACCCAGAATCAACCAAGAGATGAAAAGGGTGTTACAGTTGGCCAAGAACAACAAGGTGGAAGACTGGTATCTATACCAGAACCACACAGAAATAAGAATTTATGGATGCCAACTTGCCCCTTACAAAATTCCCAAATACCTCCCCATGAGGATATTTGCACTAGAATACTTTAGGCAAATTATCAATTCTAATGAAGTCAACTTCCTAACAGCTAGGAAGAAAATCCAATTCAAAATGAAAAATCAGTTGGGCCCCTTCATTTGTAATACCCACAAAGCTAGACTAGAGGCAGATAAGATATTGAAGCAAATGAAGTTCAAAAATAGTTTTATGTGGTAATATGACCCTCATGGAGTCATAAATAAGTTGAGGACCAAGGTCAAATTGGGACCTTTTATCTATCATCCCAGACTAGACATTGAGTAGTTGCTAACCAATCAGAATGGTTGGAAAACACTGTAATTGACATGGATAGCACTATAGTTGATGTAGAAAATACATTGATTAATGTACAAAAACAGATTGATGAAAGTTCCTTCCTGTAGGTTCTAGAACTAGGGGAACCAATGAATATTCCTCTTGTTTTACAAACTCCAGCAAATGAATATAGGAACCCAAAGAGAAATATGGAAGAAGGTTCGAGTTCAACTATGGAAACCACAAATGAGCAGTTTGAGATCAGTTACAGGAAAAGGCCCAAGCTGAATCCTATAACTGAACATGAAGACACCATTGAATCAAAGGAAATCACTAACATTGATACAATGGTGGAAAGAAGAAAAGGCACAACAACTTTAGGAGGAACACAACAACCTTCAACGTCTAACACTCAACTGATTGAGAGACAACTCAGTGTTGAGGTTTCTTGTTTGACCAGGCAAGTGGATAAAGAAAAAGACATCAAGGATAGGTATAAAGAAATCAAGTTGAGAAATGAGAGGTTGAAGGCTGAAACCTATGATCAATACTTCAAGCACACACCAGCAAATCAAAGCAGGTTGATGTCAGCGTTTGACATCAAAACAAGAAAAATGTAGGTGTCATTTATGTAGACTATTGTCCAGCAACCCAAAACATCAACTCAGTACATGAAAACAAACTTTGAGGTGTTGGCCAGGGATGTTCATTACATTGACCAGATTGAATTCCACAACTAGGCAGGTGAGATGATCTACTCCACCTTAAGAGGAAAGGCTATGGCTGCACATATGCTGCAAAGTTCATTGGACAACATTACATCACAATATAAATTAGAGAAGGCTTCTTCATAGGCCAAGGGCAATAGGATCAAGTCATTGGAGGACTTGGTAAATGAGCTGGGACATGATCCCAATGACATCAAAGCTGTTGAGAAGTTAATAAAGAATAAGAATGAGGACATAGCTGCTCTCAAAAAACAACTGAAACTTCCTCATTCAGAGCACCCATAGACAAAATAAGCCTTGGAGAGCCAAACACATCAGGAGGAGATCATGGACCTGGTTTTACAATTGAATGATCAACTAAAGGAAATGGAAAATGATTTAGATAGCTTGATATAGTTAAAACAAGATAGTCTCTAGACTACTCCTACCCCTGCCACTGTTATCCCAACAGTCACTACTGCATTACCATCCACCTTGGTAGCATCATTAGCTCCCACAACTCCAATGGCTACAACATTGCCAGTTGCCACAATGTCTACATCAGCAACATGGTCAACAATAGTAGCTCAGCCAGGTAATGAGGCAAGGAAGTTGGTCAAAGCAATGGAAGACATGTCCATTCAGACCATATAAATGAACAAGCTCAAGGAAAAAATAACTAGTCTATAGACTAGCTATAATCTTGCCCAGACTATGCATAAAGAGGAAGTACAAAAATCAACCAGAATGAATGAGAGGATAAATGGCTTAGAGAAGGAATCGACTTTGAAGGAACTAGTTGGCCAAGCTAAGGAACAATTATGGGCCAATATCATTAACTTTGTTAATGATATTTGGCCATCCATTCATTTAATTTTTGAACAAATTAACTTAGTGAAAGAGGCTACAAAAGCCATACAGAGAGTGAAAACAGAACTGGGAGACATGCCAGAGGAAGCCACTGGGATCATTCACTTCCGTAACTCCAAAAATAAGTATGAATTACAGGAGTTGGAGATACCTGATAGGACAGGTACAATATTGGAAGTAAGAAGGGTGCTCACCAAAAGAAATTTAATGCTAAACTTGGAAGATAAGTGCCAAACCATGCAACTATCTAAGGACAGATTCATGGTTAAGTTTGAGGTTTTGTGGAAAAAGGGTCTGCCAAATCCCTTAGTAATAAATGATAAATTAATGCCATAGGAGAACTACAATAGAAGAATTAGACAAGTGGCCATAGATCAGGTAAATACTTCATCTAGGAAGGGGATGCCAACTGGAAAGGTCCTATACCAGACTTTTGAGAACTTGTTTTACCTCTAGTGTGAAGCAAAACACCTTTTTGTGAATAAGCCCACTCTTGCCAAGTACATGGAGGTAGATGAAATTTATAGGAAAATGATAAATATCCAATTATGATATGCAGAAACATGGAAGAAATTCAATGACTTACTATAGAAATACAAAGTCAAATGTAAAAACGTACAGTAAGGGTGAAAAAGCACAATAAAAGGATAATAACAGGCTAGCTAGATGAAAGAGTATCAGGTCAAAGTTTATCAGTTGAAAGGTCAAAGTGAAAAAATCATCCAGTGTGAAGACCAACATCAAGGCAAAGAATAAAAGGAAAAATATCAGAGCATAAAGACAACACAACCTAATAAACAGGGACAACATGCAACAATTAAACATCAGTCTCTCTCTTCTTCCATGAAGATATTTATTTCTCCTAGATTAATTCCCAAGATAGTTTGGGATATTTTGTAAATTATTTTTGTATAAATACTTCGTAATTTGAAGTATTGTGGTATGGATTTCTATACATTTGTAGAGTCGTATTGATCATAAACCAGAGGGTTATTGTACCAATTTTTCAAGTTAGTGGACTGGTCTAAGTAATAAAGAGATTATATTATAGGATTCATGTGTTGAGTTATTACTGTGAAGTACATTCTTTGTCAAACTTGTTATTTTCTTATGTTTTTCATAAAGTTAAATGTTATCTAAAGTTGAATGAATTAGTTGGAAATTTATATCAAAATTTGTTTAAGTATACTCTGTTTTGAATAGTTGATCATTTCTATGTTTTCTTTAGATATTCAGATCTGAGAATCCTTAATTGCTCTCCCATCCCAATTGACCTCTTTCACTTTCTTCATAATACAACATAAGGAACCCTTAATTACTCCTTGGATCTGATTGAAAACCACTTCATCATCCAGCCCCGAGATCTGAAGTAACTCAGCTATCTTGCCCTGTAGACAATGTTTTCTAGAACTTGATCTAGTCTTGTTTTCTTAACATTTGATCCATAGCCCAATGGTAAAGTACATCCCTCTGTCCATCTAAGTAAGTAATCCCACCACCAAATCCAGATCAAAACACAAGTACAATCATAAATAGCCTAAAATCAATTAACTAAAGAAAGTTAAATCATAAAGACAAAGCCCTCTCTAAGCATTAGGAAGGCTAGAACCTAATCTCTAAAGTAGGTTTGTGGGTACCTCTATCATTTCTTTCTCTAACAACTTCTAAATAAATTGGAGTGATTACATAACCTAAGGAGAATTTGAAACTTAATGACACACATAGAAGTCTATGTTAGAGATTTTCCAGCGTTGTTAAATGTAGGAGATGTCATTGTTTTCTAGTGTTTCATCTTGGGGGTCAAATCTTGTTCCACATAAGTAAGTGTACAGGATTGTTATCTATTGGCTTATTGAGGCCTAACCTAGGTTCAGAGTTGATTTAGCCAAACAAATCCTGGTACTACTAGCCCTTTCGACAACAGTCCATAGAGCATGGACTGAGGTCTCACCCAAAGCATTATGGGAGGGTATGAGAACTAGGTTTCCACACCCTAGATATTTTTTATGAGTTCAAGTGTTTAACGGTTTGACCCAGCATGCATGTCGCTATGCGCACCTTCTCGTACCTCACAGCTCGAGATTTTGCCTTCTCGTAGCCCTACTTGGGGGCCGAACGTTATTATTACCTAAGTCCTTATTAGTATTCCATCATTAGTTAATTATTTTAGCTTGCATGCTTCAAGTTATACTTAACAACATAAATCATTCATACAAGGACGCATAGTAAGTAAATAGTGTATTTGCAGTTTATATCAAACATGCATTAATCCAAGAACAAATAAACAAATTGATATCAAACTTCTCTTTATTAATCCCTTCTTCGGTTACAGACTCGACTCTGCCTTGCACACTCATATGTAGGGGTCCGTGCACTCAGTTGTAGAGCCTTCTCCTACTATATGACCCAAAGACACACTTAGATACTTAGACTCTTTCTTCTCTCCACTACTTCGCTCGCTATATTTTACACTTAGAGCCTCGCTCTATTTATACAATCCCATAGTTTACAGAGCATGGGTAGGTCTATCTAGTTGACATTACATTACAAAAACAAGGGTGGACAACCCTGTGACTCTATCATATATTTTGCGCTCTACGCCCACAATTCACGGAGTCTTTAGAACAATATCAAGTCAAAACATGGGCTTTGAGCCCCAAAACATGCCTTGAGGGGATTCCATTCCCAACAAGCCCCCAACACAAACATCGTGACTCGCCCTTGAGTCACTTTGTCGGTTTGCTGATCTTTGCACAGAGTCCCTCCAACTTTTCTCGAACTGTGGTGAGGTCAGTAGCGTACTAAGTTGCTGCTTGCTGGACCTATTGCATCCATTGTTCCCAGACCTCTGTGTCTAAACTATTTCCATACATCTGTACCGATATCTACTGCATATGTTTATAGTCCCATGCCTTCGTCCAGTTCCTTGGAGCACAAAGACTGTGCTTCTGCTGGCTAGTCAGATAGCTGGCCCACCCATGTAGGGCTTCAAGTGGCTACCATTCCCTTTGCCTGGGAAGGGTTCTCCATTTAGTTTGACTAGCTGAACCATGCATCCATCTGTAACCTCCTTAGCCACATATGGTCCCAACCAATCCATTCTGAATTTTCCCAAAAAAATTTCAAACTTACTGTCATACAGTAGCACTAATTCATTTACCTTGAATGTGTGTAACTTAATATGGTGATTGTGCCATGTCTTTTCATGCTGCTTTTGTACTTGCTAATGAAAACCAGCCAAGAACCGTTCCTCCTCAAGTTCTTCCAATTGTGCGAGCCTTTCCTCCAAAGCTCCGCGATCTGTCATCCCTGTGAGCACTGTTATGCACATACTAGGTACAATATATTCCATCGGGATCACAACTTCCATGCCATAAACTAACAGAAAAGGCGTTTGTCTTGTCAGTTTCTTGCATGTTGTCCTATAAGCCCATAGTACTGCGGGTACACATAGGTCACAATCGCTTCACTGCGCATTGTACACTTTCGTTAGCACACTCTCCAGTATTTTGTTTAATGCTTCTACTCTCCCATTGGCTTGTGGGTGATACGGTGTACTTTTCTGATGATACACCTAGAAATCTTCTGTGAGCGTGCTAATGGTTTCATTCGGGAAATGTATTCTGCAATCACTCATTAATATTTTTGGATATCCAAATCGGGTCAACATGTTTTCAAACAAAAACTTTGCAGCTGTAGTAGCCGTGCAGTCTTTGACCGACTGCGCTTCCACCCAGTGTGTTAGGTACTTCGTCACGGTGATGATGTAGTGTGTGCCCATTTTTCCCTGAGGTTTGATAGGTCCCACAAAGTCAATTTCCAATTTCTCGAACAACTGCAGTGTCATTTGTGGATTCAATGGCATCTCGTACCTCTGCGATGGTTTTCTGGTCCTTTGATATATATCGCAGGCCTTACAGTGTGCTTTTGACTCTTGGTGAAGGGTTGGCCACCACAACCATGTGCAAAGAATCTTTTGTGTGGTCACTTGTCCTACATAGTGTCCTCCTACAGCGCCCCCATGTGCTTTTGCAAGGATCTAACTTCATTCAAATTCAGGTACGTACCTTTGCAATATCTCATCATTTCTAATTTTATTTAAATGCCCCACGACGATAGAAAAATTTGTCACGTGCACCACCAATTCCTTCTTTTGTTGGACTGAGTATTCCTTTGGCATGGTCCCTATTGTCAAAAAGTGGATTATAACTTCAAAGTGTCTATCTAAGACACGCACAACAAAGAGCTATGCTTCAAGTAATCCTTCCTCCAAACTAGTAGGCTCTTTGCCTGTCTCAATATGCGACAAGTGATCTGGTCTTGAATTTAGGCGTCCAGGTTTTACCATGACCTCAAAGTCATATTATTGGAACAATAAGAGCCACCTCCATATGTGCCCCCCCAACACAGGCTTATTGACCAAGTACTTTAGCACGGAATGGTTTGTATACATCTTGAAATGTCCTCCTAGCAAATAGTGCCAATATTTTTGGAGTGCGTACACTATTGCCAACCCCACGCGCTCAGTTGTGGAATAGTTCTTCTCGAATTTGGAAAATCTATGACTTCCAAATGTGATAGGGTGATCCAAACCCTCTCTGCCCTCTTGTGTGAGCACTTCTCCTAGCGCGATAGATGATGCATCAACATGGACATGAAACTCCACATCACATTTTGGGAATACCAGGATTGGAGTGGAGGCCAGTTTCCCATTTAAGACATCCAAGCTCTTCCTGCAATCCTCATTCCAGCAAAATGTGACATCCTTTTTCAATAGTTTCTCTATTGGCATAGTGATTTGGGCATAGCTTTTGATGAACTTCCCATAGTACCCTGTGTGTCCCAAGGTAGCATGCAACTATTTAACACTTCGCGGTGCTTCCAAAATTAGAATCATTGCAATATTCACGGGGTCCACCATTAGTCCCTGTTTGCAGACCACATGTCCCAACAGGTTCCCAAAGGAAACGAGGAATGTGCACTTCTTAAGGTTCAGCACAATCTGTTGTCATCAGCAAGTATCCAACATCAAGCGTAAGCTTGCTACGTGGTGCTTAACCAATCCAAAGACAATCCAATCATCGAGACAGACCTCCAAGAACTTGTTGATGTATTCTTTGAATGCGGAAACAATGATGCACGAAACGACGGCCAACATGTTCTTCAACCCAAACGGCATAACGGTGTATTGAAAGTAGCCCCATTCCATTGCGAAGGTTGTCTTTCTCTTGTCTTCCTGCGTGATATTGATCTGGTGGTACCCTAAGAACCCATCCGTGAAAGAGTATGCTTCTTGTCCACCAAAATTTTCCAATACTTCATCTGTGAATGGTGTCAGGAATGGGTCAAGCACATACGCATCATTCAACTTCCTGAGGTCCATGGGTATTCTTATCTCACCCTTCTATTTTCTCTCCTGCACTACCATAGGGCTCACCTAGTCAGATTCTTCCAACAGCTCAATAATTTTAGCTGGAAGCATTTTGTCCAGTTCTGTGTAGACCTTTTCCTTATACTTCGGATTTAAGTAGTAAGGCCTCCACTTAACTGGCTTCATGTTAGGTTTTAGAGCGATCTTCATCATCCCAATGTTGCCAACAAGCCCTTTTAAGTTCGTAATCTTTGTCGGGAATAAGTTTTGGTACTTGCAGAGTAACTCGGCAACCTTAGGCACTATGGCATCATCCCCATAATCATTGAGTGTTGCATACTTTGGTTTAGCCTCCATCCCAATGTTTACCTTCTTGGTTTTTAGTGGCGTGGTGATGTTAGGATCTTCAATCAATGGTCCTCAAACTTTGTGACAACCTTCAGCTTCTGAAATGTTAATTTTCTATGGATCCTCATTATCCTTTTCAATATTAACGTTGTAACACTCTAGTGCGCAGCTCAGCTGGGTCACCCATTTCTGTTGAAGCACTTCAATTGGCTATTGGGGTATTTTGAATATAGCTGATTTTAATGCTTGTAGTGCATCATCAACGGTATCCCACCAATGATCTTTAAATATGAAGGTTAACAAGAATCCTTAACGCAAGATATCCCATTCACTCATGCCATGGCAGAGCTCTGTCTTAGTATACCAATTCACGGGTATGATATCCAAGGTATGAAAGAACAAATGCACCCACTCAGGTTGTGGGTCTTCCCGTTATACCTTGGTCCATTTTGTGAGGTGTGCACGTGGATCATCTCATCCATAATACTTTTCTGTTAGCCACATCTGAGGTTTCCCAAATTGTAGGTGCATCATCCTTCTGCATTCACGCCAATCCTCAAAATTCCACTGGTGCGTACTCCACCACCTTGTAGGCGTAGCGTGCAGTACCCATTTCATAGCATCAAACAACTGTTGTTCGGGCACCTCTCTTTCAAATTTGGTGAAGAAATCATCCAGTTTGCTCAACCCATCATACATAGGTAGATCTCTTACCTCTATTGCCATGCAGTTCAGTGACCTTGTCATCATGTTACAACTGAGCATGGTTACCTCATGTAACCGATTCTGCCATTGTTCTATCTCTTCATCCAAATCTAAGGTGTAGGAGCTTTCGCACTCTAATGAAATCTTGCCATCCATTGTTGAATTCACCCAATTTTGCTCCCACGAAGTTATCTCATAGATATAGTCTAGATCGTCATCGTTGTTGCAGTCATGCACCAGCTCTGTGTAGCATGATCCTTCCACAGGGTCTAAAGGTACGACTACACATAGTGAATTTTTCTCAAAAATCATCTTGCACTTCTTTATATTTATCACTCCATTCATGTCAGTGGCCCAATCTATTCCCAGTAGTGTGGGATAAGGATTGATGTCATCAACAATCCCTATTACTTTGAAATCTGCCAACGCACTTGCACCTCTGATATATACCATTATTCCTTGCAATCTTCCCATCAGTAAGGTCTTTTGTTGGTTTTCCATTTCCAATTGAATAGGATACCATTGCAACACGGGCCTGCCCATGCGCTACCATGTTTTCTTTGGCAGGACATTCGCATCCGATCCTAGATCCAAAATCACTTGATCTATTTCATATTCCCTAATTTGCGTAGTCTATCACACCTCCCTTCCTGTTTGCATTGTGTGCTTTCTAAGCTTTTGAACTATCCGTGGCTCTCCTCATTTAGCACATCTAGTGATGAGTTCTTGTAGCCCCTTCACTACTTTGTTGTCGCGCAGTAGCTTCACGCATGTCTCGAGAAGGTAGTGAGCATTGATGGGTCCATATCCAGTTCTAGTTTGTCTTTACTACCTGAAGTGGAGGCCTTCATGAAGCTCTTCTTAGCTTCCATGAATGTCTCCTTAGCGCACTCCAAATCAAATTTTGGTTCCTTTGTTGGAGCCTTGCGAACCTAGGTACTCTCTTCGAGCTACTTTCCTTCATCTTCTCCTATCATGATACCACCTCAAAGCATGATGTTTACATTCGGGTCCTCCTCGCGTGGCATAGACCTCATCATTTGTAGGTTCTGAGTCAAGGAAGGCCAGAGTGCTCCTTTATCGCGCAACCTCTCTATCAGTATGGGGAAGTCCTCCGTTTCATGATCAAACTGGGTACAATATAAACATGATGCTCTCATTGGATTTGTACAATTGCGGGCATAATGCCTTAGCCCTCTGCAATTGTAACAAATCAGTTTTCCACAACCCCTTCTTGGTCCCATTCCACCTTGACCGTGTCTACGCCCCTGAAATCCAGTGCACACTATCCCTGCATTTTGATCGAGGGCTTGTGTTTTGGTCTGAACCCTGTAGGTAGGAGTCTGATCCATCATCAGTTCATAACTTCTACAGGTGCGCTCATCATGGCCTACTGATCTATAGAAATTATAGAACAACTGCTGGGACATCTACATATACTTTTGTAATATATGGCAGTTATCTATAGCATGCTTCCCTCCTATCTAAAAAATCACACACCATAATGTTGGCACCACTCTCGGTCCTGCTTGTGCCTCTAGTATCAATGGCATTGACCCTCCTCCTACCAGGTAGTTCATGAAGAATGGACAATGGTCCTTGTGATGTCCCTGGCCTTTGCACATTATGCACCATACCTCGTCACGTGCCTCTAGGAAAGTTGTCCTGTCTCGTTTCAAGCTCTGCATTTCAAGGCACAAGTTTTTCAACTGCACATGGATTTGTTGGACCCCCAAGTTAGGAACTTGTATTAGTATCTTGTGTAGTCTCGTTTCGATCTCCAAGGCCTCGGCCTAAGTTGACAGCTTCTGTTGTGACAACACATTCCTTAGATGTGGCGTTATCGATGCTACAAACCATGCGCGGTGTTTCCCATCCGTCAAGGTCATGTTGGCTTCAAGAATCATACACTTCAGTCTCTGATCTAGCTCCCAGGTGGTCTCATCTGGAAGCATCGTGATTTCCTTAAATCCAATAATTGACTGTGTCTCTAATTTTGGCCTACTAAATTCCCTGTTTAGCGCAGCTTGGATATCTGCGATCCCTGCATTTGGATTGTCATTGGAATGCTTAATGTACCACGTCAGTGCGTGATCCTACAATGTGCTTACCAGTATTACCTTCTTTATATTTTCATCTATGAATCCTTGTGCTTCCCATACAACCTTTACCATGAACCAAAATTTGTCCATATCTTCATTCCCTACTCCTTTGAACACCAACAATTTTATTGTGCTTGCCATATTGAACTGTGGTGGTTGCAGAGGTAGTCTGGACGAAGATGGGGGTGAAGATGGTGAAACTGGTGGTGGTGTAGGTGGGGGTGGTATGCACGGAATTCACTACCTTATCAGAATGATCACACTTCTTGGTGAAAATTTCACGAGCTCTTCCTCACTTTCCCTTGGAGGTGAAATCAAGGGACGAGTCTCTAATTCTACACTACCTTCATTTCTGTAGATCTTCCCACTTCACGTAGCACCAAACATCAATTTATTTGCATAACCCTCTTTTCACACAGTAGCATTTTAATCCAAGTTTTCAAAGATTTAACATACATACCTCACGGTCCTTTTAGGAAGCATCGTTCTGCCTCACTGTAGCTGACTGATGTATCTACCATGAACTTGGTGATAAACCCTCCTATAGTTCGATCAAGCCAATGGTCGACAATGCTTGCGATCTTATCTTCTGATGCTTCTAGTCTTCGTACCAACTCTGGGGTCCACACAATAGGTTTGTCGAGCCTACACCTCCCTTGACTCTCTTCTATCTTCACGATCCACTCGTACAACTCAGAGGGGAGGGATGCAAAGAAAATTTCACGGATTTCCATATATAAGTAGTGCTCTAACCACTCTTCCTTCTATACTCATGGATCCCTGTTTTCCTGCGTCGTGAACTCTTGAATATTTCTATCCAAACACTCTTCAATTTCTTTCTTTGTCGAGTTCTAGTGACACGATATCAGACATCTCTTATGCAGATCCCGGTCACAACAATGAAACCATTTGTTGGCTTTTGGGACCTGACCTAGGTTCCAAGTTGATTTAGCCAAACAAATCCCAGTACTACTGGCCCTTTTGGCAACAATCTATGGAGCGTGAACTGAGGTGTCACCTCAAGTAGTATGGGAGGGTGCTAGAACCAGGTTTCCGCACCCTGGAGATATCTGATGAGTTCAAGGGTTTCGCAGTTCGACCCTGCGTGCACATCGCTATAGACACCTTCCCATACCTCGCAGCCTGAGATGATGCTTTCACGCAGCCCTACTTGGGGGTTGAACATTGTTATTACCCAAGTTCTTACTAGTATTCCAAAGTTGATTATTTTAGCTTGCATGCTTCAAGTTATACTTAACAACATAAATCATTCATACAGGTGTGAGCAGTAAATAAACAATATATTTGCAATTTATCTCAAACATGCATTAATCCAAGAACAAATACACAAATTGATATCAAACTTCTTTTTATTAATCCCTCATTTGGTTACAGACTCAACTCCGCCCTGCGCACTCAGCTGCGGACTAATAAGCCTCTGCGTACTCAACTGCAGATCCTTTTCCTACTCTACGACCCAAAGACACACTTAGATACTTAGACTCTTTCTTCTCTCCACTACTTCGCTCACTATCTTTTACACTTAGAGCCTCACTCTATTTATAGAATCCCTTGGTCTAAGGACCATGGGTAGGTCTATCCAGCCGAAATTACATTGCAAAACTATGGTAGACAACCTTGTGACTCTATCATATGTTTCGCACTCCATGCCTGCAATTCGCGGAGTCTTTACAACAATATCAGGTCAAAATTTGGGTTTTGAACCCCAAAACATGCCTTGGGGGGATTCCATGCCCAACATTATCGACATACCTTTGGGTATATCAGATGGAAATACATGCATGATAAGTATATGGGAACACTCTCATTCAACAATTATACATTAGACATGACTACTATAGACTTCACTTCCATGTATTGTCGCTTATGTTTTGGAAGTCCCCTATAGGTTTCTATCCATCCATAGGTAACCGAGTCTGTTGTCTTCTATACCATGATGCACCAGAAAAAACATTTGAGGATATTGACTCTTGCACGTTAAGTCGTTGGTTCTTCAAGGTGTATATTGTAGTTCACGGTTTCTTTGTAAACCCTTTTGCCTAGTTACCCCTATTTGTTTTTGTTTGTGTCTTTAATTTCTAAATCAATTAATTGACCATGGAGCAACATCCTTCCTAAGGAAATACTCCTTAGCGGACCTTAGGTTGATACTAATGGCAACAGTTCCGAGTTCTACCAATCAAGGGACCCCCTCTGATGGGATTCCTGGTCCTTTCCTTCTTTTGAAAATATTCTTGGTCCTTATATGGAAACGTTGTCCCTTCATTGATTTACCATTGGTTTACCAATTTGGTTATTTTTAACCCCTATGGTTCCGAATGTTAAAACTACTTCTCAGCCAAGCTCTCCTCCACTTGAACAACATCAACCTCATGTTGATCCTAAAGTTGACCCTTTTTCTTCTTCACTTATTGTTTCTTCATTCCTTTCTTCCTTTTCACCCAGTGGAAGTCTTGATTCTAATAACTAGGAAGCTAAGAATAAGAAGAAAATGACAAAGAATAAGAAGAAAAATAAGTAAGGGATCAACAAATAAACCATTTCTATGGACACAACTAGTATGGAAAAATCTTTCAATCAGCCTGGTAAAATCAAATTCCCTTGCATGTTATGTAAGGGTGATCAATTTCTTAGATATCTTCCTGGTATTCCCAAGGTATTAGAAGTGTGATCCATAGGCTCACATAGGCCTTTTTCGTCAGCTTCTGCAGATCATGCTGGTGAAAAAACCACATCTAGCAATAGTAAGGTCCATGAGAAAAAGGGTAAAGTCAATTTTCTTTATAGGTTATGTGAAGGGAATCATCCTATTCACCATTTCATTATATGGATGAAGCCTCAAAAGTGTTGGAAAACCTTACAGCATCTGAGCCTCATCTTCCAACTAGTTACTGCAATATTTCTCCAAATCATCCACTAGTTGATGAAGTGATTCATTAGAATATAAATCCAATCAATCCTGCTCTCTTTGAACATGAATTCCATGAGTCTATTCTTAACCAAACATTGGTTTATAAAATGGTTGTATCGATTCCACATTCATTCGATCATACGTTTCCTGTAGAGAGTGAACTCCATGCCTCTCAAGTCTTGTTTCCTTAAATTGTAATGAATTAGGTAGTAGTCCTCCCATTCCAATGACATAGGGGGGTAATTCTCTTATTTCCATAACACCTAAGAGAATTTATCCCATTACCATACCACAAGGGGGAAGTTCTCCCATTCCCACAACACCTCCTCTATGTAGTATGGTCACTTCCTTTGATTGGAGTCAACTGAAAAGATATCGTCTTCATCCTTACATGCCATTCCAAATCATTGTACAAGCTTATAATTTGTCTATTCCTGGCACAATTATGGATGATGGTGCATCTGTTAGTATTTTGTCTCCAACTACTTGACAATCTTTCGATTTCTCGCAACTTGTGCCCATTACCTAGAATCTGTTGGCTTTTAACAAAATAACCATTCAACGATTAGGTACCCTTCCTAAGTTTCATATTACTTTGGGAGGAAAGATTGTCTATATCGATGTGATGGTAGTCCAAGTCCCTTTAGATTTTAATTCACTCCCTGGGAATGACTATGTTTATTACATGGGAGCTCTTGTCTATTCACTCTTTCATGTGATAGATTTCCTGCATGAAGGAAGAATCATGACCATTGGCCAACTTTCGTTTGTTGGTCCTAATTTGACTCCCAGTCAACCTGCATCCCTCAATGGTCCTTATATGCAAGTGGTATCCTCCCTACCACATGTTAATAATGTGAAAACATATCCCATTCACGTACTTACTATTGAAGATGAGTCTTTCACTGTCTTCTCAACTTCTTTCGACCTAGATCCAATTGGTGATATGGTGAATCATTTGCTGGGGACTTTTGAGTATGAGCTTCCCATTGGATTCTTTGATCCCTTCCAGCATGTTGTTCTTCCAACTGATGAGAACATCTTGGAAGCCATGGTCTCTTCGAGGATGTTATTAGGTTTTGGGTGTAGAGTTCCTTCCCTTATGTCAAGCTCCTTAAAAAATGAAACAAGGTTCTCGGAACAGAGTTCCTTTTATTGTGTCAAGCTCATTTTAAAACGAAACAAGCTCTTATGATGATAGTTATTTTAATATGCCAACCTTGTTAAAAAATGAAATAGGTTCCTATGAGAATAGTTCTTCTCATGTTTCAAGCTCGTTGAGAAATGAAACATATTCCCTTTCAATTCAATTTTTTGATTATATCTCGTAAATTCTCAGTCAAGTCTTTCACTTGATCTCGTAAATGAACCTTCATTTCGTCCACTTGTTACTACCTCATAGTATACTTAAGTGAATGAAAGGATGTTTTGGTGGCATGTACCTCCAATTGAGTCATTATGCTGGGGGCATGCAAACTTATTTCAAGCATAGTTAGTCTCTGTTTCAAGCTTGTGTAAAAATGAAACAAATTTTAGGCATAATTTCCCATGTTTCAAAATTCTCTAAAAACAAAACTATTCCCATTTTATCCCTCAGGATTTCGATTTTTATCAGCCTTCTTTTTTCTAGATGAGCCTTGGTTTTATCATTCTATCATCACTGTCTACTTGGCCGATCATATGCTTTCACTTGTTTTCTACCCTTTCCTAAGGAACTGTTGCGATGAGTGGTCTTATTAGGAAACCTCTTGACCTTTGTGTGTTTTGAGAAGTTCCATCATGACTAGAACTAGTTTCTACCTTTTATACCACTCGTTCCTCCAGGAGGAGTCATCTTTGAATTCTTTTCAGACTCCCAAAATATGAAAATATGTTCAAGAACTTGTGTTTTGAAACCCGTAAAAGTAAATTAAATGATGTCTACTCAGTATAAGTTTAACCCTTTTCAAAACTGATATAGAATAAATACGAAAAGGGAATAAATTGGTCGAACATGGCTAAGAGGTTCTCTTGGGTATTGTTTTCTACCTTTTCGGACCTAAGGGAATACCTACGAAAAGGGGCATTTGGTGTTTTCTTTTTTTCCTTTTTTTCAAACTCTCTAAACATGAAAAAGATGTCGAGTTTTACCTTCACTAGACTCGTAAAAACATCAAACAATGATGGACCTCCTGCAATGGGTCCCTTCTTGTCGACATCAGCACATCATCCAGGATGTTGAATTAGAAATAAACCCCCTTTTACCTTGGTGCTTGCATACATCAATGGCATGTTTCCTCTCTCTTGGCGATAGGTTTACATCAATGGCCTTTGACTGAAATATTATGTGTGGTGTTTGACATCAACTCATTTACTCACACCATACGGATTGTACTATAGTAACTTGAGAGCCATTAACATCATCATTAGTATCTCTTGCATATGTTAACGACTTACATCATTGGTCGGTTATCATATGGTTTCTACAATGTTCGAATCCAGCTTACTGATTCACATGGTCAGACTCATACATTGGGTGGTTTTGTAAATGAGATAGAAGAACTCAGATCTAGTTTCATCCATTCCGGATACGATTTCAGGAGTTATATAGAGATCACAATGTATTATGGTCATGATGATATAGACAGTAATCCATTCATGGGTCCACCAATTGTATTTGTGGACGTGCCTTTTTATAATTGTACATGTTATTCTAGATTATGAGTTGATTATGGGTATTCCTCCCTCAGCAAACAAATATATCATGTTGTAAATGTATTGTAACAGATGAAGCTCATTGGTTGTCCTTGATCCCTACTTGTCACAAGGTGAAGAACTTTAGTCATCAATCATCATCTATGACTTTTTGCTTTAGGGGGTATTCTATTGTATGACATTTTCTCACATCTGATCAATAAGCCTCCTCATGTGATCAATCAACATATGATTCCCCATTGTCACTGTTATCACTCTAAAATTTCCCTAGGGTTGTCATGAAAGAAATAATAGAGGTAACTAGAAACCCACTTTTGAGATCAGTATCTAGCCTTCCTAACACTCATAGAGGGTTCTCTCTTAATGATTTTACTTTGTTGAGTTAATTAATTTTAGGCTAGTTATTTAAGCTTGATTGGGTTTTTATTTGATTTGGTTTGGTGGTGGAATCACTGATTTAGATGGATAGATGGATTTCTTTTTACCATTGGGCCATGGAGTCCAAATGTCAAGAAAATAGGACTGAATCAAGTTCTAAAAATAGTGTTCACATGGCAAGGTAGCTAAGTAAATTTAGATCTTTTAGGTTGGATAGTGAAGTGGTTTTTCAATCTGGGTCAAGGAGCAACTAAGGATTCCTCAAACCAGATAATTAAGGAAATGAAAGAGGTCAATTGAAACTAGGGAACAATGAACAATTCCATACTCTTGATATAAGAAGAAAACATTAAAATGAATAAATGTTCAGGACAGAGTGTACTTAAACAAATTCTGAATTAAGATTCTAGTTATTTCATTCAAATTGGGAACACATGTCTGTTTGTGAAATACTTAAGAAAATAAAAATTTGACAAATGAAATATACTTCACTAAAGTGGCCGAGCACATGAATCATGTAATGCAATGCCTTTATTACTCAGTCCAGTTTGTAGACATGAAAATGTTTACAATAAACCCTCAGGTTTTCAAATCAATGTAACTATAAAAATGTTCAGCAATCCACACTCTATACTTTGAATTATGAAGTATTTATACAAAAAATAGTTACAAAATATCCTAAACTGTTTTAGGAATTATTCAAGGAAAATAAATATCATCATGTAAGAAGATAGAGACACCTAGGAAACTAAAAGGCTAGTTGTCCCTTTTTTTACTGATTTGTTGTTTTATGCTTTGATGTTTTGCTCCTTTCTCTACTTTGTTGTTGCTCTACGTTGGTTGTCCTTTTACTCTGCCTTTTGATTGATACTCTTTGACTTAGTTGATCTGCTATTTTGCTTTGAATGCTTTGTATTCACTATTTACCTCGCATTTTCACAATAAACCATTCAATTTTTTCCAAGTCTCTGTATATGGTAATTTAATATTTACCGTTCTTCCGTAGACTTCATCAACTTTTGTGTATTTTTCAAAGTTGGGCTTGTTTACAAAAAGATGTTTTACCTCATGCTGGAGGTAAAAGAGGCTCGCAAAAGCCTAGTAAAGAACCTTTCCTGTAGGCATCGCTTTCATGGAGGAACTATTGGCTTGCTCCTTTTCCACTTTTCTAATTCTCTTGTCATAATCTTCGTGTGGCATCAACCCATCATTAATTACCAGTGGATTAGGTACACCTTTCTGACTCAAAGCATCAAATTTGACCATGAACCTGCCTATAGCTAGCTCCATTGTTTTCCATTTGTCTTCAACCTACATCATCGGGTTCCTCTTGGTGATTACCTTCTTCACCTCTCGTATAGTGCCAGTGTTGTCATCTATTCCAAGCTCCTACAATTCATATTTATTCTTTGAGTTAAGGAAATGGATATTTGTAGAGGCTTCTTCTAGCATGTTTCTAAGTTCAGCCTTAACACTTTGAATTGCTTCACTAGCCTCTTTCACCACATCATTTTTTTCAAATATCACCTGTATAGATGGCCAAATATCATTGACTGAGTTAAGGATATTGGCCCATAAAATTTGTTTTTCTTGGGCTAGTGTCTCTTTAGTGTCAACTCCTTCTCTAAGTATTGTAATCTTTCATTCAGCCTGTTTGGCTTCTGAACTTCATTCTTCTGCATAATTTCAGCCATTTTCTTCTCATCCTCTAGAATTTTGATTTGTTTCTCAAGTCTATTTATTGCAGTGGTCTGGATGGACATATCCTCCATAGATTTGACCAGTTTAGTTGCTTCATCACTAGGATGAGCTGTTGCTATTTTTCAACCTGTTGCTAACGTAGTTTTGTTGTATTTGGAAGTGTTATAGATAGTGGTGTTGTTGGGCCCAATGAAGCTTCTAAAGTTGAAGGAACTATTGTAGTAACTATAGGAATAGAAGTAGCAATAGATGTCCCAATGCTGGCCTGTTTCTATTGTATTAAATTGTCCAATTCATCCTCCATTTATTTTAATTGAGAATTTAGCTGGATAATGAGGTCCATCATTTCATCTTTCTGGCTTTAGCTGTCTAGAACCTCCTTGGTCTGTGGATGTTCAGAAGGAGGCAACTTCAGTTGTTTCTTCAATGCATCAATGTCTTCATTTTCCCTCTTTATGAGCTTTTTTGTAGCCTTGATGTCATTTGGATTATATCAAATCTCAATAACCAAGTATTCTAGTGACTTGATTCTATTATCCTTTGCCTGTGATGATGCTTTCTCTAGCTCAAACTATGTTGTAATGTTGTCTAGAGAATTTTGAAGTTTATGAACACTCATGGCCTTTTTGGTCATCGCTGAGTAGATCACCTCTCCTGCCTACTTACGAAATTCAATTTGATCTATAGGGTGGACTTCCCTAGCCAAAACTTCAAATTATGTTTTCTTGTAGTTTGCTGATGACTTAGGCTACTGGACTGTAGGCTGCAAAAATGTCTTTTTCATTTTACCAATTTTAATGTCTAAAGCTGACATTAATCTATTCTTATTGCTAAAAGTATGTTTGAAATATTGGGCATATGTTTCAACTTTTAATGCCTCATTTCTTAATTTGTTCTCTTTATACTTCTCCTTTATGTGTTTTTCCTTATTCTCTGGTTTGCTTGATGAGGAGACCTCAATACTTAGTTGTTTTTGAATTCTCTGAGTATTAGAGGTGGAAGGTCGATGAGTTTCCTCTGAAAACTAATGGAGCTGTATTTTCTCTGACCATTGTTTCTCTATCAATGATTTCAAGTGTCTCAACTATCCCAACTATCTCTACTTGCTCTTCTTGCTCATTCACAAGATTTAGCTTAGGCTTCTTCCTGTACATGAGTTTAAATCTATCATGTGTTGTATCTATGCTTGGAAAATAACGTTTTTCCCTGGTTCTCTTTGTACTTTTGTCCTGCGGGGATGGAGTATGCAGAATGGAACTAGTATCCATCCCTTTCTCCATATATATCAAGGTATTTTCCACCCATTCTTACTGGTTAGCATATTTTTCAATGTCTACCCTGGACTCATGCATAAAAGGGCTTAATTTGAATTTGCGCCTTCGTTTGTTTATGACTCGTAAAGGGTCATACTGCCATTTAAAACTGCCACTGAACTTAATTTGCTGTAAACACTTCTCTGGTTCTTCTCCAGCCTCCCTATTATTATAGATAAAATGACCAAGTTGATTTTTTATCTTGAACTGTGTTTTCTTCCTAGCTGATAGGAAATTCACATCATTTGAGTTTATAATATGCCTGATATATTCTAATGAAAATATCCTCATGGGAAGATATTTGGACAACTTATAGGGAGTGATCTGGCATCCATATATTCTAATTTCAGTGTGGTCCTGGTATAGATACCATTCTCCTGATGTACTATTTTTAGACAATTGCAAAACCCTTTTTATCTCATCACTCATCCTAGGTTGAATGCTACTGCTTAGCATATTTACAATTGGATGAACAAAGGAAGCAATGAACTCTTTGTAACTCAAAACAGTGGAATACTTTTGGATTAAGGGTGTCCAAAAGATGATTGATCTGGGATGGTCCTTAGTGTTCGGCTTTTGGATGTTCACTAGAAATTTATCTGACTAGAAATATAGGAACATGTCGAACAATACAAAAGAGTATTTGAATACTCTTTCATTTGGCAATCTAGTCAGTCAATCACGGATCCTCTGTGCCAAGTACTAGGCAAAATTGAAGATTGTAGCTGGAGGCTTGCCTGGGCAAAAAGTAGAGAGGAAAGTAAGTATTGGCTCATCTACATGCTCATCAATGGTATATCCAAGAATGTAAGAGTGCATGGTCACAATTTGTCTTGCCCTCTCAGATAAAATGGTGGAAGAGTATGGAGGAATGTTTGTAGGAGTATCAGACTCTTCTAGGATGAAAGTCTGAAAGATTTGAGACCTCTTGGGAAGGTCAAGCTTCAAGTAGAGTTCAAGTAGGTTTTCAATGGAAAATGGGGTTTTATTTGGGTTTGGTTAGATCTGCAACATTTGGTTTATTGACTCTGTAGTGATTATAAACAAAATATGCTGGTTAGGAGAGACTATGGCTCTTTGGCTTGGGATAAAACTGGTTTGGCATAGATGGATGATTTCAGGGAATTGATATAGCTATGGGAACAACTATTTGGGAAAAATGGATTCCCATAGATGAATGTCATCATTCTGGTTCAGGAATTTGTCTTTACTCCAGTAGTGGAGTTTGAATAGGTGGCTAGGGAAAACTAAGTCTTTAATTTGGAAATCTCTGTCAGCCAATGGGTGGTGGTCAACATCCAGGTGAGGGTTTTGCAGGGATTTCTCATTTAGAATGCTTTGGGAAGCCATAATTTGGTTTATTCTATTGAATTACTCTTTCTCTGGCATTAGGAGTAGGGTTAGGAGCCGTGGAATAGTGGGAAGGGTTAATATAGGGTGCAGAAAAGGGTTTCTTCGGATGCACAATAGGTTTCTTCAGTTTGGTAAGGTTTTAATTAATTCAATTAATTAGCCTTTTATAATTATTGTGCAAAGCTTAAGTAGAAGACCATTCTGGTTTTATTCAAGAATACCTGGAAAAATGGACTTTCAATGTGCTTTCAGGGTTTTGTGGTAGCAACAGAGGTTTCTAAATGTTGAATGATCTTTTTGTTGCTTCAAGTTGGAGTCTACAACGTGTTCTAGTTGCAAATGCACTAAATGGTTGAATAGAGTTCTCAGGGGTTAAAATTGGTTGACAAAGGCTCTTTGCAATGAAATAACAATGAAAAGAGTGAAAAGGGGGATTTTTTGGCTTTTAACTAATAGCGGTTAAATTTGGGCATGGGATTAATAAATGAATAGTCAACGGTTTGCTTTTACGCGAGGAGGTGGTTTTGTGGCATATCACACCGGTTTTGAGTGATGGGCGGTATTTTTTGAGAGCACGTGATATAACATGGGGCTACCACATAGCAAAAGAGTGCTCGGCCAAAACCACAAATTTCATGTGATTTTGGGCTATTAATGATTAGATGATGGGAGCGCACAATATGGATATAACCCGTCGGATCTCAGAGTGTTAGATTGGAGGGCTATCACGTGGTGGAGGTATGAGGGGTGAGTGGGAAGTGGGGTTACGTTTATATAATGAGGCGGGTTTAATATATTTAAAAGGTTTAGTGAGGGTCAAGATTTATAACATGGGGGTTTAAATATATAAATCAGAGTTATAAGTTAGAATAATGTAAGGGTTAAGTTAAAAAGGGTATCAGGGAGGGTATTTTGAATGGGGCTCGATACATTACTCAAACTTAGGATAAGGGGGTTTAGTGGGTTTTTAAAGGAAAAAGTGAAATTAATAAGGGGGGAATGATTTTTAAATGGTAATGTCTAGGGAAAGGTATGAAATAAAGGGTACATCGGTTAAAATGAAGGGAAATGGTTATTTTTACAAGGGGAAATGAATAGGGAAGGGTCATTTGGAACCAAGGAGGGGAAATTAGTGAATGAAAAGTAATGAAGGGGTAATGGAGGGAAATTTAGACATGTAAGGGGCTGAGTGAAATGAGGGGAAATTAGTAAATGAGTTTTATTATATAGGCCTAAAATCATATATAACTTTTTAGCGTAAATACCCAAAGTAATACACAATTTTTGTGAATGTCTTATTTCCTTTGATAGCTCCTCCTGCACATTAAACATAGGATTTAAGCATGATAAAGGGGCATTTGAGCTAGAAACCTTGTGCATTTCATAACCTCTTCTAAATTACCTTTATTTACCCTAGGATTTTCTCTTCATTTGTTGGGTGCATTTGAGCTTGCTGACCCTTGATTTCTTTTTCTTGGATAAGCAAACTATCTAATTCTAACCTTATAACTTCCAAGGGCTTGGATTAAATTGATGAGCTCCTTATTATTATCTACCTAACTACTGATCTGATAAGATTAAACATTTTGGCTAGATCTTCATCCTCTATCTATCAACATAAAATTTAAAGCATGAATGAATCAAGATTAAACTATTTGATCATTGTGGATTGTGGCACTTTTTACAAGCTTCACACAATCTTATTTTTTCAAGGCAAAGTAAAAAGTAGTGGAATTTGAATTTGCATCACTTTCAAAATCTATATTTTATCTCTTTTTGCTAGGTTTCATATCTTATTTTCTTTTTTGATCCTTTTCTTTTAGTCCTTTGTTTTTTCTTTTAGGACTTACTCTCTTTACATTTTTTATTTTTAATATGGGAAAGCATTTTGCAGAAAGATAAAGTGTGTATAATACTACAAGACTAATCATAGCCAATTCAAAATTATGAATCCTATTATTATAGGACCCTAACAGTGGCTCCACATGGGGATCACATTTCGTGGTGAAATGTCATGAACTTTAAGATAAGTAGCCTTTGAAACTTTGATTATGACTGCCTTGTAATTGCTTCTCTGTGATCTGCTTTATTGATACATATGATGGTACACCTTTGAAAGCTTAGGGCCTTCTCTTCGAGCTTCAACTTCAAAAGATAATCATCCAATCCAATCTAAACATTGCAATGCTATGTAGAATGAGAAAAGTAAACAACTGAACTAATGTTAATAGGTGGATAAGTAATGCTTCAACATTCTATCATTGATTGGTCCACCTGGTACAACTATTCCATCTAATTGCCTCAAGAAAAATGCACTGTTACCTTTGTAACAATAAATAATGTAAGGGCCTTGCCATAGGATATCGAATTTCCCATGTTTACCCTTTTCCTCTCTTCTAGAATCCAATTTGAGTACTTTGTCACCTATGTAAAAATCATCACCTTTGGTTTTCTTGTCCAAAATATTTTTTATTTTATCTTGGATTACTTGGGATTTGACATAGACTTCTTCTCTAGTTTGCTGCAAATGTATTGTTTGATTTATCCTCCTTTGGATATCATTTGATTCTAGCTACAACTCTTGAATCATTTTCATCATTGGTACTCCTAAAGAGGATGGAAAAAAACCATTCATTCCATATACTAGTTGATAAGGAGATGTACCAATGGATTGTTTGGTAGTTAGTTTGTCTACGCATGAGGCATTAACCAACTTTTTGTTCTAGGTCTTCTTATTGTCTTCTAACAATTTCTTGATGATATTAACGAGGCTTTTGTTTGAGGATTTTGCAAGTCCATTACCTTGAGGGTAATAGGGAGTGGAATGGCCAAGGGTAATGTGATAAGCGTTACGAAATTCTATCATTTTCTTGGATTTAAAGGCAGCTGCATTATAAGTGATGAGGTTTTGTGGGCATCCGAATATTGAAAGGATATTATTTTCAAGGAATGAGATTATGACAGAATATGTGGCTTCTCTACAAGGGATGGCTTCTATCCATTTAGTGAAGTAATCAGTGGGTGTCAAAATCCATTTATGTTGGGCTGAGGAAGATGGGTGAATTTCACCAATGAAGTTTAGACCCCACTATTGAAATGGGATTTCTGTGGAGATGGGTTGGAGGGACAAAGGTAATAGCTTTTTCTTGCCTTGAAAGATTTGGCATTGATGATATGATGTCACATATTTCTTGAGATCTCAAAAATGGGTGGGCCAGTAAAAACCTGTCCTTAAAATCTTATCAGCAGTTGTTTTCTAGTATAGGTGTCCTCCACAATCTCCAGCATGAAATTCTTGAATAACTTTATCAGCTTCATATTTTAATAAGCAATTCAATGAAATGGCACCATTATCTTTAAAAAATAAAGCATTATCTATGATACAATATTTCATTGATTCCATTTTCAAGAACCTACCTTTAGTTCTAGATAAACCAGGAGGATCTTGTAAATTTAGTAAAACAAATATGATATATGTATACCAAGGTGAATCTAAAAAATATTCACTGATATGTGGAGTCGGCATCTCTTCCTAATCATCTTGAGCACCAACGCAATTTATATCTAAGGCCTGGCAGTTCGATTCAACCATGATTTTAGCTAAACATTGGCCTTTGATTAGTTTTGTGGGCTTTATTTCAATATCATATTCCAAAATAGTGGCAATCAATTTGCCTCTCTTCCCTTCAGGCCCATTCTGTGTTAGAATTTCTTTTACTAATGAATTTGGAACATATGCAATGATGTGTGAGTATAAAATGTACACTCTAAAATCTTTAATAGCCTTCACTAAAGCAAGTGCCTATTTTTCCATTATATTATACTTCAGTGTAGCATCTCTCAAAGATTTGCTGAAAAATGCAATTGGCTGCTCATAGCCCTCATCATTATTTTGCAACAACACTGCTACAATAGTGTGTTCTGAGGCAAAGGAAAAAATTATAAAATCTTTTCTGAAATTGGGACTTATGAGGACAGGTGTTTTAGTAAGCTCTTCTTTGATTGCCTCAAAAGATTGCTTAGCCTCTACTGTCCACTTAGGTGTTGATTCTTTCTTTAACATGTTATTCAGTTCTCTGATTAGTTCTGCTAAGTTAGAAATGAATCTTCTAAGAAAATTTATTTTACCTGAGAATGATTGTAATTCTTTAATGTTCCTAGGGTGAGTGATGTTTAGGATTGCCTCTATTCTAGTTGGATAAATTCTCATGCCCAGTTTTGAAATTATTTTTCCTAAGAGTTTACCTTCTTCTAGACCAAAGAGTGTCTTCTTGGGATTAAAATAAATACCAAATTTTCCACATTTAATAAAAACTATTCTTAGGTGATCTAGATGTTCATTATCTGATTTGGAAAACACTGTGATGTCATCTTCGTAAACAACTAGAAAGTCATGGATTTATTTTACAAAGGCTATGTCCATTACTCTTTGGAATGTTTCTCTAGCATTCATCAATCTAAAAGGCATCTTCAAATACATGAAAGTGCCCCAAGGAGTGGTAAAGCAGTCTTTGCTTGATCTTCTAGCTGAACTAGGATTTGGTTATATCCCAAGAATACATCAAGTAATGAAATTCTGGATGACCCTACTACCCTCTGGAGAATATGGTCCATTTTTGGGAGGGGATAATTATCCTTTAGTGATACTTTGTTCAAGTTTCTGAAATCAAAATAGAGTCTGATTTCTCCTATTTTATTTCTAGTGGTGACTAAATTAGAGACCCAATCTGAATATCTAATTGGCGCTATGATTTGTGCCTCATACATCCTTTTTACTTCTTTTTCAGTTAATGGCATAAGAACTGGATTAATTCTCCTAAGATTTTGTTTAAAGGTTTTATGATCTTATTTCATGGGTATTTTATGTTGAATAATACTGGTGTCATAAGACTTGAGGTCTTTACAACTCGAGGAAAAGACATCTTTAAATTCTTTAAACAGAATTATATATTTCAGCTAGAGGTATGCCTTGGACAACTTAACAAGCTTAGGTTTCTCTTCTGTTCCCAGGTTTCATTCTTCTTTGTCTGATCTTAAAGGCTCCATCTTTGGTTTCCTATCTACATCATTTGAATCAAACAAATCTTCTAATGGGACTAATCCCTTAGGAAAATTGTTATTTTTAAGGTTTAAAATCTTAGAATAATCAGTAAATTGTTCTTCTATATCTACTTTTTCTAAGTTATCTATTTCTACTTTAATGAATTTAGTGGGTTTATTTACATCTAAGGATTTATATCTATTTCACTATCCATGGTGTCTTCTACTGTATAATCAGTATCTATGTTACAGTTCTGGAATTCTTCCTTAGCATTCATGAAATCATAGATTTGAGAATCTTGTGAAACAATCTGCAAATATTTTAAATTATTAGGTATAACAAGCCTGTGTCTTACCTCTGCAATATACTGGTGATTGGGCTGAAAAGGAAATCTACAAGTGCTAGTAAAAGTGGCCAAACTGTGAGCTTGCATGTTCTGTTTCCTATGAATAATAGCACAATCAATTTCAAGAAGTTCTTTAATCAGATCTAGAATAGTTTTTTTCTGTATTGGCTAAGTCTAGGATTATTTATAGAATACTCTCCTCTCATTTGTTTTATGATCAATTAAAAGTGTCCCATGATAGAAACTCTCTTGGCTCCAAGGTTTCTTACAATTTGCAATCCTAAGATCAAAGCTTCAAATTCTTCCATCCTTTTTGTGCATTTAAAGTTTAATCTAAAGGCCTGACCTTCATAATGATTATTTTCCATGTTATCAATCCAAACTCTTGCACCTGCTCCTAGTCTATTCATTGAACCATTAAAGTCTAAGTGCCACCTATATTCATGAAATATGTTTTCACTATCAGGTTCTTTATGTTCTTGTTTCAAAATTGTTTTATTTTCCTTTTCAGTGTCTGAATTACATAAAATGAAATAATACATATCCAAATGTACAGAATAAATAGGATAGTTCTATGGTTTATCTGTACTACTGACCATGTATTTCATCAAAGTTTCTCTATAAAGCTTTTTGGGCAGACCAAATACTGAAATTGTGGCATAAGTCATGTTTGATTGTAGAGATCCTTGTAATTTTTCTCCCATTGAGCGAGATAACAACATTCCATACTTTGGAGGGATATAAACAACTACAATATCCATGACAATACTCTTACCTGGGTATTTAACGAGAGTGACACACAAGTCTTTTATCAAGCCTAGGCACTTGACTTTACTTGAATCAAAGGAGAAAATATCTTTGTATGGTCTGGTTATATCTAAATCTAATGTTTCCATGATTTCTTTTGGCATTAAATTGTGAGAGGCTCATGAATCTAACATAGCATTGTGTAAGATTTGATCATGAAGAGTCAAACTAATGTAGAATGGAGGAATACCACTTTTTTCATGTTTACCAATTACCTCAGGACCAAATATTAGTTCTGGTTGGTCAACATTTAGATTAACAGAGTCTTCTCCTTCATCTATATTCAATGTTTCAGTGATTTGGGCTTTGTAGGAATAATTTATTATCAATTTTGTTAAAGGAACTAATATTTTTAATTTGGATATTTCATTTTGGATATTAAATGGAATCCATGTTTTGCCTAACTAAATGAATTACTCCTTGGCCATTAGAGTTTGTGTGGTTTTCTCTCTTTTATCTTCAGTTGGTAATTCAATTTGTGTTTGGGTGTCTAATGTTTTACTATTTTGAATTCTTTGATTTGGAATATTTTGGGAAGTAGTTGAAATCTGAATAACTTTTGAAGTTTAAGGATCAGTTGATTTTTGGTCATCCTTTGAATATCAGCTGAAGTTTTGATAGTAATATCTGTGATGTCTACAATTCTTGGACTAGCTACAATCTTTGGAGTGAAAGTTTTTTGGGTTTCTCTTGAGAGAATTTGCGGCAGTTTGGTTGTAGGAGCTCCCACTATTTTCTTGGTCTGATTTAGGATAGTTTTACTAGTAGGGGCTCCTATGTTTTTCCTACTCCTAAGGTTATATTGCTTACGAACTTCATTAATGGCAAAGTCATAACCTTGTTTATAATCAAAGGACTCTCCATATTGAAACTGTAATTGTTGTATCATGCATAATTCATGTTACTCTTGAGTAAGAAAAATAGTATTACCATCATTTATTCCCATTAAGTTAATCTGAGTGTCTTGATCTTGTTCATTTTGGTGAGAAATTTCAGCATAGTTTTCTTGGAAAGGTGATCTAATCTGTTGATCAGATGATCCTTCTCTAGGCTTACCAGTATTGGGATTCTTTATAAAGTTTGAATTTATTCTTTGAGGACCTTGTTGTTGATTATCCCATTGTGTTTTTCTTTCCATAATTTCTAATCTATCCAGTAAATTTTCTAAACCTTTAGCCAAAGTACCTATCTTAACATATGAGGTGGATGGTTCCTCCTTAATGGTAACTCTCCTTTCATTTCTCATCCTAGCTCTTTTAGCCAACCAATTAGCTTCTACACTAACTTCATCACTTTTCATTTGTTCCAGAGTTGGAGGGTTTCTTTCTCTCAATTGGTAAGACATATCATTGTCAAAACCATAAGGAAATTTGATTAGCGCCAAGTCTGGTGGAGGTTTGATATTTGCAGGGATTGCATTATAAATATTGTTAAACCTAGTAGAATAGTCACCAACAGATTCATTAGGAGCTCTTCTAATGTTTTCATATTCAGATAATATTTGTAAATAATTTTTCTTTCTTTCCCATCTATTGATAAACATTCTATGGAAAGCAAGTAAATCTGTAATATGACTAGCAGGTAAACCTTTAAACCATTTCTTGACATGTCTTAATCGTGTTTGTGAAAATAATATCATTTGTACATCTTCTTCATTAATTTCATGCAATTCAAAGTAATCATTCATTTTATTTACATGTTGTTGTGCAATATATTGACCAGTACCATCAAACTGAAAGATTTTACTGTAGTAGTCTTGGGGCATGGCATGTACTTGAGATGGTAAAGTCAAAGGAGCATATCTAGTCGCCATGGCTGAGTTTCTAGCTTGGCTAGGAGGTAAAGTGGTAGTGCTTGAAGATGAACTTGAAGGGCTTACAACTAAACTTAAATGGCTTACTAATGAACTTGAAGTATTTACAGATGGAAACAAAACTCTAGGCTGAAGAGGAAGCTTGGGGATGAATGATTCTATGCGATGAGGTGTAGTGGAAATAATAAATGAGGTGGTACTAAATAAGGATGAATTTACAGACTTTGAAGGAATGGTAGAAGGCTTAGGAGTAGCAGAAATTAGGGTAGCTAATTCAACTGACTGTTGAAAGTAAGCTTCATCAATGTGTCTTATCAAATTTGAGGTTAAAGCATTAAGTTTGTCAAAAGTGTCTAGAACATGTTGATCTAGATCAGGATGTATAGTAGTCTTCTTTGATTTAATAAATTTCATAAAAGCATGGTCTATTACTGTATCATGGACTGAAGTTTCAGATTTGGTATGAAACAATGAATGCTCAATTGATAATCAAATTGAAGATCCTATAAGTTCGATAGCTCTTTAGGAAGTGAATTTACTTTGGTTAAGTAACTAATGCTTTCTTGACTTTCTACTTTATTGTTTTTTCTCAAGATTTTGTTTGAATTATCAATAATTATAGCAGGGTTTAGATCTAGATGTGCCTTGGTGTAGTATGTTCTTTTAGAAGCCAGAATTTAAAAATAAATAAATAAATAAAAATTAATGAAACCTTTTAACAACCCTAAAATGGCCTTAAGGTGCAAAGATGAGATTTAGTATTTCCTTTAAGATTTATTGAACTCAGGAATCATTTCCCCAGTATGGTCACCACTATGTTATCACTCTAAAATTTCCCTAGGGTTGTCATGAAAGAAATAATAGAGGTAACTACAAACCTACTTTCGAGATCAAGATCTAGCCTTCCTAACGCTCATAGAGGGCTCTCTCTTAATGATTTAACTTTGTTGAGTTAATTGATTTTAGGCTAGTTATTTAAGCTTGATTGGGTTTTGATTTGATTTGGTTTGGTGGAGCAATCACTAATTTAGATGGATGGATAGATGTATTTTTACCAGTGGGCCATGGAATCCAAATGTCAAGAAAACAAGATTGAATCAAGTTCTAAAAATAGTGTTCATAGGGCAAGGTCGTTGAGTAAATTCAAATCTTTTAGGCTGGATGGTGAAGTGGTTTTTCAATTGGGGTCAAGGAGAAATTAAGGATTCCTCAAACTAGATAATGAAGGAAATGAAAGAGGGCAATCAAAACAAGGGAGAAATGAAGAATTCGCTACTCTGGATATAGGAAGAAAACATTAAAATGAATAATTGTTCAAGGCAGAGTGCACTTAAACAAATTCTAAAGTAAAATTCTAGTTATTTCAATCAAATTGGAAACACATGTATGTTAGTGAAATACTTAAGAAAATAACAGTTGACAAATGAAAGATACTTCAATGATGTGGCCCAACACATGAATCCTGTAATGCAATGCCTTTATTACTCAGTCCAGTCTACTGACTTGAATATGTTTACAATAAACCCTCAGGTTTTCAAATCAATGTAACTATAGAAATGTTCAACCATCCACACTCTATACTTCGAATTATGAAGTATTTATACAAAAAATAGATACAAAATATCCTAAATTGTTTTAGGAATTATTCAAGGAAAATAAATATCTTCATGCAAGAAGATAGAGACACCTAGGAAACTAAAAGGCTAACTATCCCTTTTTTTACTGATTTGTTGTTTTATGCTTTGATCTTTTTCTACTCTCTCCTTTGTGTTGCTCTATGTTGGTTTTCCTTTTACTCTACCTTTTCACTGATACTCTTTCATCTAATACTCTTTGACTTAGCTGATCTGTTGTTTTACTTTAACTTCTCTGTATTCACTGCTTACCTTGCATTTTCACAGTAAATCATTCAATTTTCCCAAGTCTATGTATCTCTTAATTTAATATTTATCATTCTTCTCTAGACTTCATCAGTTTTGTGTATTTTGAAAAGGTGGGCTTGTTTAGACAGAGATGTTTTACCTCATGTTGGAGGTAAAAGAGGTTCTCAAAAGCCTCGTAAAGAACCTTTCCTATAGGCATCCCTTTCATAGAGGAACTATTGCCTTACTCCTTTGCCACTTCTTTGATTCTCTTGTCATAGTCTTCATGTGGCATCAACCTGTCATTAATTACTAGTGGATTAGGTAGACCTTTCTCCCTCAAACCATCGAATTTGACCATGAACCTGCCTATAGATAGCTCCACTGTTTGGCATTTGTCTTCAAGCTACATCATAAGGTTCCTCTTGGTGATCACCTTCTTCACCTCTAGTATAGTGCCAGTTTTGTTAGCTATTCCAAGCTCCTACAATTTATATTTATTCTTTGAGTTACTGAACTAGATTATTCTAGAGGCTTCTTCTAGCATGTTTCCAAGTTTAGCCTTAACCCTTTGAATTTCTTCACTGGCCTTTTTGACTAAATCATTTTGTTCAAAGGTCACCTGTGTAGATGGCCAAATATCATTGATTGAGTCAATGATATTTGGCCCATAAAAGTTGTTTTGCTTGGGCTAGTGGCTCTTTGAGTTTCAACTCCTCCTCTAAGTTCTATAATCTTTCATTCAACCTGTTTGTCTTCTAAACTTCATTCTTATGCATAATTTGAGCCAGTTCCTTCTCATCCTCTAGACTTTTGATTTGTTCCTTAAGTTTATTTATTTTAGTGGTCTGGATGGACATATCCTCCATGGCTTTGACCAGTTTAGCTGCTTCATCACTAGAATGAGTTGTTGTTGTTGTTGAACCTATTTCTGATGTAGTTACTGATGCAGTTGGAAGTGTTGTAGGTAGTTGTGCTGTTGAGGTCAGGCAAGCTACTAAGGTTCAAGGAACTCTTGTAGTAACTGTAGGAATCGCAGTAGTAGTAGCTATCTCAATGCTGGCCTGTTTCAGTTGTATTAAATTGTCCAATTCATTCTCCATTTCTTTTAATTGAGCATTTAGCTAGAGAATGAGGTCCATCATTTCATCTTTCTGGCTTTGGCTCTCTAGAATCTCCTTGGTTTGTGGATGTTCAGAAGGAGGCAACTTCAGTTGTTTCTTTAGTGCAACAATGTCCTAATTTTTCTTCTTTATGAGCTTGTCTACAGCCTTGATGTCATTTGGATAATATCCAATCTCAATAACCAAGTCTTCTAGTGACCTGATTCTGTTATCATTTGCCTGTGATGATGCTTTCTCTAGCTTAAACTGTGTGGTGATGTTGTCTAGAGAATTTTGAATTTTTTGAACACTCGTAGCCTTGTTGGTCATCATTGATTAGATCATCTCTCCTACCCACTTATGAAATTCAATTTGATCAATAGGGTCGACATCCCTAACCAAAAATTCAAATTTTGTTTTCCTGTAGTCTACTGATGACTTAGGCTGCTGGAATATAGTATGCAAAAGGGTCATTTGCATTTACTAGTTTTAATGTCAAAAGATGAAATTAATCTATTTTGATTGCTAGGAGTCTGTTTGAAATACTGGGCATATGTTTCAGCTTTTAATGCCTCATTCCTTAATTTGATCTCTTTATACTTCTCCTTTATTTTTTTTTCCATTTTCTCTGGTTTTCTTGATGATGAGACCTCAATACTTAGTTGTTTCTGAATGTTTTGAGTATTAGAGGTGGAAGGTTGATGAGTTTCCTCTGAAACTAATGAAGCTGTATTTTCTCTAACGACTGCTTCTCTATCAATGTTTTGAAGTGTCTCAACTATCCCAACTATTTCTACTTACTCTTCTTGCTCATTGACAGGATTTAGCATGGGTTTCTTCCTGTACATGATTTCAAATCTACCATGTGTTGTATCTATGCTTGAACAAGAACCTTCTTCCCTGGTCCTCTTTGTACTTTTGTCCTGTAGGGCTTCAGTATGTAGAATGGAACTCGTATCCATCTGTTTCTCCATATCTATCAAGGTATTTTCCAACCATTCAGACAGGTTGGCATATTTTTCAATGTATACCCTGGACTAATGCATAAAAGGGCTTAATTTGAATTTTAGCCTTAGTTTGTTTATGAATCTTAAAGGGTCATACTACCTTTTAAAACTACTACTGAACTTTATTTCCTGTAAACACTTCCCTACTTCTTCGACAACCTCCCTATTATTATAGATAAAAGGACCAAACTGGTTTTTTTTATCTTGAACTGTGTTTTCTTCCTAGCTGATAGGAAATTCACATCATCTAAGTTTATAATCTGCCTAATATATTGTAATGCAAATATCATCATGGGAAGATATTTGGGCAACTTATAGGGAGTGAGATGGCATCCATACATTCTAATTTCTATGTGGTCCCTCTATAGATACTAGTCTCCTATTCTACAGTTTTTAGACAACTGCAAAACTCTTTTTATCTCATCATTGATCCTAGGTTGAATGCTACTCCTGAGCATATTTACAACTGGATGAACAAAGGAATCAATGAAATCTTTGTTACTCAAAATAGTGGAATACTTTTGGATTAAGGGTGTCCAAAAGATGACTGATCTGGGATGGCCCTTAGTGTCCGACTTTTGGATGTTGACTAGAAATTTATCCAATTGGAAATATAGGAACAGGTCGAATAATACAGAAGAGTATTTGAATACTCTTTCATTTGGAAATCTGATCAATTGATCATGGATCCTCTCTGCCAAGTACTCGGCAAAATTGAAAATTGCAGCTGGATGCTTGTCTAGGCAAAAAATAGAAAGGAAACAAAGTATTGGATGATCTGCATGCTCATCAGTGGTATATCCAAGAATGCAAGAGAGCATGGTCACATTTTGTTTGGCCCTCTCAGAGGAAATTGTGGTGGAGTATGGAGGACAACCTATAGGAGTATGAGACTCTTCTAGGATGAAAGTCTGAAAGATTTGAGACCTCTTGGGAAGGTCAAGCTTCAAGTAGAGTTCAATTAGGTTTTCAATGGAAAATGGGGTTTCATTTGTGTTTGGCTGGATCTACAACATTTGGTTTATTGACTCTGCAATGATTGTAAACAAAATCTATTGCTTAGGAGAGACTATGGCTCTTTGGCTTGTGATATAACAGTTTTGGCACAGATGGATAATTTTAGGGAACTAGTATAACTGTGGGAACAAGTATTTGGGAAAATTTCATTCCCATAGATGAATTTCATCATTCTGATTCAAGAATTTTCCTTTACTCCAGAAGTGGAGTTTCAATAGATGGCTAGGGGAAACTATGTCTTTAATTTGTAAATCTTTGTAAGCCAATGGGTGGTGGTCAACATCTAGGTGAGGGATTTACAGGGGTTTCTCATTTAGAATGTTTTGGGAAGCCATAATTTGGTTTATTCTATTGAATTACTCTTTCTATGGCTTTAGGAGTAGGGTTAGGAGCTCTGGAATAGTCGGAAGGGTTAATACATTGTGCATAAAAGTGTTTCTTCGGATGCACAATAGGCTTCTTCAGTTTGGTAAGGTTTTAATTAATTTACTTAATTAGCCTTTTATAATTACTGTGCAAATCTTAAGTAGAATTTTGTTATGGTTTTATTCAAGAATACCTGAAAAATGGAGTTTTGGTGTGCAGTCAAGGTTCTGTGGTAGCAGCAGAGCTTTCTGAAGGTTGAATGATCTTTTTGCTGCTTCAATTTGGAGTCTGTAGCGTGTTCTGGTTGCAAATGGGCTAAATGGTTTAACAAAGTTCTCAAGGGTTAAAATTGGTTGACAAAGGCACTTTGCAATGAAATAACAACGAAAAGAGTGAAAACAAGGCTTTTTTGGCTTTTAACTAACAACATTTAAATTTGGGTGCGAGATTAATAAATGAATAGTGGGCAGTTTGATTTTACACGAGGTGGTTTTGTGGCATATCACACTACTTTTGAGTGATGGACAATATTTTTTGAGAGCACGTGATATAATGTGGGGATGCCACATAGCAAAAGAGCGCTCGGGAAAAACCCTGAATCTCATGTGCTTTTGGGATGTTAACGATCAGATGATGGGAGCGCACGATATGGATATAAGCCGTCGAATCTGGGAGTGTTTGATTGGAGGGCTATCATGTGGTGGAGTTATGAGCAGTGAGTGGGAAGTGCGGTCAGGTTTAAATAATGCAACAGGTTTAATATATTTCAGAGGTTTCGTGAGGGAAGATTATAACATGGGGGGTTAAATATATAAAACAAGATTATAAGTTAGAATAATGTAAGGGCTAAGTTAAAAAGAGTATTGGGGAGAGTATTTTGAATGGGGCTTGATACATTATTCAAACTTAGGATAAGGATGTTTAGTGGGTTTATAAGGGAAAAAGTGAAACTAATAAGGGGGAAATGGGTTTTAAAGGGCAATGTCTAGGGAAAGGTATGAAATAAAGGGTACAAGGGTTAAAATGAAGGGAAAGGGTTTCTTTTACAAGGGGAAATGAAGAGGGAAGGGTCATTTGGAACCAAGAAGGGGAAATTAATGAATGAAATGTAATGAAGGGGTAATGGAGGGAAATTTAGACATGTAAGGGGTTGATTGAAATGAGGGGAAATTAGTAAATGAGCTTTAGCATTTAGGCCTAAAATCATATAGAACGTTTTAGTGTGATAAAGAAAGTAATAAACAACTTGTTTTAATGTCCTCTTTCCTTTGATAGTTCCTCCTGTTTATGAAACACACATGTAAGGGGTTGATTGAAATGAGGGGAAATTAGTAAATGAGCTTTAGAATTTAGGCCTAAAATCATATAGAATGTTTTAGTGTAATACAGAAAGTAATACACAACTTTTTTTAATGTCCTCTTTCCTTTGATAGTTCCTCCTGTTTATGAAACACAAGATTTAAGCATGATAAATGTGAATTTGAACTAGCAACCTTGTGCATTTTGAAACCTCTTCTACCTACCCTTTATTTACCCTAACATTTTTTCTTTGTTTGATGGGTGCATTTGAGCTTGCTGACCCTTGATTTATTTTTCTCTAATAAACAAACTATCTAATTCTAACCTTATAACTACCAATCTCTCAGATTAAACTGATGAGCTCCTTATTATTCTCTATCTAACTATTGTTCTACCAAAATTAAAAAATTTGGCTAGATATTCATCCTCTATCTATCAACATAAAATTTAAAGCATGAATGAATCAAGATTAAACTATCTGTTCATCATGGACTGTGGAATTTTCGACAAGTTGCACACAATCTTATTTTTTCAAGGCAAAGTAAAAAGTAGTGGCATTTGAATTTGCATCACTTTTAGAAACTATTTTTTATCTCTTTTTGGTGGGGTTCATATCTTATTTTCTTTTTTGATCATTTTCTTTTAGTCCTTTGATCTTTCTTTTAGGACTTACCCTCTTTACATTTTTTATTTTTAATATGGGAAAAAATTTTGTAGAAAGCAAAAGTATGTACAATATTAGAAGACTAATCATAGCCAATTCAAAATTATGAATCCTATTATTATAGGACCCTAACAGTCACCATCTTGGATAAATACCTAAGCATGTACCTTTAATTTCCTAGAATTTCAGCCCTAAAGTCCATCATCTGAGCTAGTTTAAGGACCAGTGCTCTCTGTAAACCTACTAGGGTGTGTTCACCAGCAGGATACCCCATTATGGCCCGCATCGGTCACCAAAAAACTTCTCCCCTTGTTATAGACATATTTGGGCACTTCAACCCCAATCACATATGTCGATAAACTGAGGTCTCTTTATCCCTAAAAGTGTTGTTTCATACCCTAAAGGATCATGTTCAACTGATTACATCATTTTCCAGAAGTTCCACTTGAAAAACCACTCAAAAGTAGCCAAAATTGGACCATATTGACTGCTCCATTGTCAAGGTGCGATGCATCTCACCTACTACATACGAGAAGTGCGATGCATACTGAAAAGGCCTTCTATAGGGTGCGATGAGTGAGAATGGACAAATGCCTGAGACAATTTTCTAAGTGGATTCTCATGGAATCTTCTAAAAATTTCTCCTATGACACTTGCCTCTCTGAATTCGCTCAGGTATGAGTAAGATATCCAAGAAATATCCAAGTGGAACCAAGAACTACAAGTGGAATGACACTAATCGAAAACCTAGAGCTGACTCACACCCTTGCAAGACATCTTTAAATGGATCCCTCATCTGAGAGATCTAGAGGATGGAATTTTGTAATTTGTAAGGAAGTGTTGTTGGTTTATCTTTGAGAAGAGAAATTTTATTGTTGGGTGATCTTGCTTTTCATGAGATGAAGAGGCTTTGATGCTGGGAGGATGATGCTAGATCAGACAGCTGGGTTGTAATCCTCTCATCTACTATTAATAAAGTTGTTTGAGTTTTTCTCCATATAATCGTGTATTTGTGAATCTTGTTATTTGTGAATGCAATTGTATGTTCAACGTATTTATGATTCTACATTGTTTATGATATTATAGATCGAGATGCTTTGATGGTGTTTTGTTACTTTGACTCTACAGGTATTCTCTAAAGCAGGACAAGTAGGAGAGGAGCTGCAAGCTCTTTCAAGGGAGAGAGAAATTAAGCAAGGAGTCAAGCGGAAGATCTAGGTTGGTCTCCTTTGCTTCTCTCTTATCTATCATACATAAAGGAAATCACAAAGTTCTTTGATTTTTTGTTTCTAAGATAGCTACCCATCTTAGTGTGACTAGCAGATCGAAAAGACACTAGTTTTCACAGAAACACCCCTTATCACCTATGCTGGTTGTAGAATTATAGGAGAATGATCAGGATTTCAGAAGGTTACCCTTCTAAGAGTTTCCAGGAGTTGTTACAACTAATTACCTTGGATAAAAAATTTGGATCCTATCCTTCCCTGCATTGGAGTTTTCACCACTTATCCCTCGATCCTATCCCTCCATCAAAGGTGGATCTCTTACCCTAGATTGGTATTTGGATAAGAACTCCCAACTGACTCTAATTATTTATATATTCTAAACCTTTTATGTGGTTAGGGGTTGCATTTTCAAGAGTGATTCTACCCTATGCTATTATAGTGAGTGGTCCTCATCTCATGCATTTAGGGTGATTAGAGTACCGTATTGTGATAAGGAAAGGATTGCCAACAACATGGAGGATCTCTTCTACAAGGTCAAAATCAACTTATGGTTGTGATCTCCTTCCATTTATATTAATGCAAAGAATCCATTTTCTTCTTATATTTGATGTTGTTACTTCACTTATTTCAATACCATGTTGATCTATTGAATGAAGTAATTAGATGATATTGCATAGATCTTGTAGTTTTTTTCTTATCTTATCTGACTCTGCAGGTTCTAATTTTGGCATTCAGAGCTAGAATTGAAGTTTCCATGGTAAAGAAGGATCGAAGTGTGTGAAGGATTCCAGGTAGGCCTCAGTCCATCATCTATTTACTTTAAGAAAAAACATTGTTTTCCTTTACTCTCTGTTGTTCTAGGTTAGCCATTGACCTAGGGGAGATGCGTTTGTATAAAATCATAAATCTTGTATAACACTTTCCTTCCTTTTCTTTCATTGTCCTTCTTTTATTTTTCTTTCCTTTCCTTGCTTGCCTACTTTATTTCTCATCTCTAATATAAATTATAACACTAAACTAACAAAAGGTTGTGAACTAATCCTCAAAATCCTTTTTATCATTAATGCCTCTATTTTCTTCAATTTTCCCTTATTTTCCTTCATTTTCCTCCTCACGTGGAACTTGTGACCTTTCACCTTCCTTTTCTCCTAATTTCCATTACTGTCATAAATAATGTGCCAATAATACCTTTTTTCCTTTTCAAATCCATAGCAATTATCTTTGCCCATTTCCCCTTAGCCATAAAACACAACAAGTGATGCCCACTAAGATATTTTTCCCAACATTCAACTTGGAATAAGTGTCTCTTTCCCATGGTATTATTTTACCGTTATTAAATTTTATTACATGAAATTCTGACTTGGGGCTATTATAGGGCCATTTCCCATCCCTCTTCATGGAAGCTCCTTTTACACGTTACACTTGATGCTTCCCAAATCTTACATCCTTGCGTCCCCAAAGTTATGTGCATGATCTATTATGTATGTTTTTTAGTGAAGGAATTATTTCAAGATCACTTGCGATGGTGCACAAACCTTATATCTAGATGGGTCTCCTCCACCAAATGGTGTGAAGCCTAATTGGGACCTCATATCGGGGAGACCCCTTGTATTTTGGTAACATCCAACACCATCAACATACTGGCGCTAGAAGGAGGCCTAGATGATAAGCTAAGCCCATAAAGTTTATTCGTATCTCTTATCAAAAATGGCTTCATCCTAAAACATAATCTCAAGGTGTTTTTCAAAAGATTTTGATCTTTCATTCCCTGGCGAATTTTTACATAACTTTTCATGTTTTAAGTTTGATGAAAAGGGTACAACAACCATTTATGACTATATTATTGAATTTTTTTAATTATTTTCTGTTAAAGGAGTTTATTTTGAAGATAGTCTTGTTGAGTTTTTCACTGTTACATTAGATGGTCATGCCGAGTAATGGTGTTTTCATTTACCCACTGCTTCTATCCCTTCTTTTTATAACTGGTTAATGCGCTTCATCGAGTCTTTGAAAAGTATGATTATCAAGATGTTTGCAATATAATGAATCACCGTAGGATGGAATCAAATTAATCTTTATAACACTTTTTTGATCAATCTCTTCACCTTTCTTATGAGCTTTCAGATGAGGATGTAGATTGTGAACCTTTTGATGAGAAATTTTGGTACCTAGTTAGGATTGCAAGGAAATATTTTCATTAAGGTCCCCTGGTTGGTGCTTTCCAAGATGAACCCCAATATTTTGAGGAGGAATATACAACTCATTTCATTCCTTTTCCGCCCCCTTTTGATGTATGTTGTGTCATTCCTATTCATATCTAGAAATCTAAGAATCAAATGCACGAATATAATTTGGAAACTAACCCTAATGTTGATGAGTTGGTTGATGAGGAATTACTTTTCATTTTTTTCTCTTTCTCAAGATTAGGATCCTCCCTACTTTATTGATAATTCATCTCATAATATTGATAATCAACTTGTGAGTATGGAATCTTTCAATCATGATGAATCCTTGGATGAATATTTCTATGACCTTATTGTTTTTATCCATTCGAATGATTTTCCATGTTTTGTGGTTGAATCCTTGCTTTTGTAGTATTACATAGATTTTCATAACTTTCAAGAGGAATAATATTTGATCATTGGATGATTTAAGAATAAGACATGTTGATTGTTGAATATTTTTTTCAATATCTTGATCAACTATTCCATGAATATGTTGGTCTAGGTAACTCTACATTGGTCCCCTTTGTTAATGTAGATGATGTGAGTTGTTTAGGTGTATAACTAACAACGTGTTCAATATGTGAGTTTCCATCTTTTGAAGATTTTCAGTTTTTTTCAGACCCTCGCTACCCTGACGAAAGTTTTGAATTTGGTCAGATGAAGATTTTATCATAGAAGTCCATTCTTAGGACATAGATTCACTATTAAGGGATGTTTGGTATCTTAATATTGAATTCTTTAACCCTAAACTATGATTAGATGCATGAGCTCCAACTATTGTATCCTTCTTCATGAAAATATTTGATCTTGAGCTTGGAAATGAAGAGTGTGTTGAATGTTGAATGATTGCCAAATTTATTGACTTCTCACATCTCCTTCAACCATCATAAAGCTTGGCTCACATACCAGCACTGACCATTGCTAATTTCCATGTGATTCATAGTCTAATCTTGATCTTGCATATGATGTGGATATGTTTTGTTAACTTGTCTTTACAAGGCTTTCAAGGGGTTTTTTTTATGACCTCATTATATATTGGTTACAAAAATACTAGTTAATGAGTTCAATGACTAATAGTAAGTACCTTCATGCCTTTAATCAAGTTTTGTATGCCTCTAAGAAAAAAGAAGTGTTGTTATCATGTGTTCTTTTTAGATAGATCAGTTAGTTACCTTGCACCATTGTGATTTCACTACATGTCTCCATGTTTATGTGTAGAGGTTTTGGTTGTTTATGTTCCTTACTACATTGTATGTTATCTCGATTTTACTCGATAATATTTTTTGATTTAAGGTTCGGGAGCAACTTTTACTAACGCATTATAACTTCCACTTCATTTAGTCCTTATATGTCATTTGTTAATTTAGTTTAGGCTGCATTTAGTTAATCTGGATTGCAATATTACCTTTCATTTTAATTTTCCATGTTTTCTTATATTGTTGTTTTTGTACTGCATGTTTTGTGTGTAATAAGACTATGCATGGAATTTGTTTCATGAGATTCGAGATAATGTGGCTAAACATCGGGAAAGGAAGAATGTAGTGACATGCTACCCTTGGCTAACTTGTTAATCTTCTTCTTTTATTAGGGATTTTATCTTTTATAGTTAATGATTCCAAGATGGAAAATACAATCCATTTCATTTTGGAAACCATAAGTAGAACCATTATGCCCACATCTATTTAGGATCTTCATTCCTAGGCTTGGTTTGTTTATTGATTGTGTTCTTCTTGTTGATTCAATCAAGTATTGAAACAAAAGGCCAAAATCAATAGCGAGCAAATTAATATTAGAGGTATTTATAACCTTCATTAAAGGAACAACCTCTCCTACTCTCAATAAGTTAGGATCTCTCCTTGCGCCTACAAAATAATAAGTGCTTAAGTACATGTGAAATTTTAAAATAAATAAAGGGTGAAGAAGAGAAAGGATTCTTGCGAAGAGAGGTGAAGCAAGTAACTTCTGCAGGGTAATGAAGAGACTCACTCGTAGCGAAGTGATGCTTTTGTTCCTATAGTGACTCCACTAGGGTACTGGACTAGCTTGTTCTTAGTAGAGCAACATTAGAGATGAAAAATAAGACTCTAATTATCTTTAAATTTTCATTTCTATATCACCCTCTCCTGGTTCAAACCAAATGTTATTTAATATACTTTGTAATGTGTTTGGCTGATTCGTGGAATAGAGGATACCACATTTTGTAATAATGTTGAATGGGGAACTTGAGGTAATCCATTGAGTGAATCAATACTTCTTGAAGGATTGAAACTGTACATGTTAAGATAAGACTTAAACAAAGAATACAAAATTATTTTATTGTCTTCAAGTGTTTTCACTGTGAGAATGACCTTCCAAAATTTTTCCCTAGTCAATTTTGGAGCCTACATTAATTATCATCTCAAGTTATCTTATGTCATCTTGTTGTTTGTTCATATTTCCTAAGCAGTGCTTATCCTTTCAATACTCCTAAGTGTTTCTTATCCTCTTATGTCAAAGTTTCATTTGTGTCATCATCCTATATTTGGAAGTGTTTATGTCATACTCCTTAAGGTAGGAAAATAACTATCTTTCTTTGATCTAACGATTATCTTTCTTCCCTTGACTTGAAAATCACATAAAATCACTAAAGCATAAGTTTCTCTCATAAGAAAAGTGCACTTTCTAAACTTACCTATCACAAAAGCCATTGTTGGAGGAAATTTCACCCTCCTAGGCTTGAGTGCACTTCAAACTTTGAGTGGGGCATACTTTTAGTCAATAAGGAGGGCACACTCCTTGTTATTAGTGAATACGCCCTTATAGTCCCTTATATCTAGAACACTCCTAGATGTAAGTGGCTACGCCCTCTTGTTTCTTTTGCATGCATCATTCCTATTTGAATCATGAGCGCACTCCTTGAAAATAGGAAGGGACTCCACTTCTTGTAAATAACTCACTCATCAATCAACAAATGGTGATCTTGCATGAGCATGATTTACATGTAGATTTTTTTTTATAAGCAATCCCATCTCATCACTTCTTCTCACAATCATTGTTTCACTCTAGGCTATGCACATTCCATCATCATAAGGAGCTTTGCTTTAATCTCAGTCTCAAGTGTATAATTCCTCCTACCATATTTACCCATTTTTACAAGCTCTCCAGACTAAAAATGAGATGAGTGTTACTATGATATGAGCTAACCTCTAAATTCTAGTTATGGTAGTGGGGCCAACAAACCAACCATAATTTGACATCCCTGAGGGGCCAAACACTAGTCAGGAGGCTACAAACCACTCCAAAGGATCAATCCCTAAACTGGAACCCTTTTCTCCGACCTAGCACCATAACTGCACCCTTGAAATTTCATCCATTTTCTCAAAATCCTATAACCACAATCATAGGCTTGCATCCATTTCATTATGACCCAAATCCTTTAGTTCTATGCATGCAGTTCTAGGATCTAAGCCACTTTTTTAGAATAGTCTCCAAACCGCTGCCCAAAACTTCGTGTAACTTTCTAGAAGCATAGAATAGATGATAACAATGCTAACCATTCAAAATTGAAGCAATAACTTGACCTAGACATGCCTAATCTATGATAGAAATTTCATTAAACATATGGTAAACATGAAATCTACAGGTCATGAATGCATATGTGATCATAAACTAGTAGCCTTCATCTAAGAATCAACAAGAAGCCTTTATGGCCTCTCTAGTTAGTGGCAACAACACGTTTTAGTCCATGCATTCAAGAACTATCGATAAACTTAATAAACCATGAACAAGAACCATAACTAGAGAACACCATATAACTAGGTATGTAACTAGCATATAACTAGAATAGATACCATAAAAAATCAGTCATAATGTCAACATGATAACTAGTACAAGTGCTCATAAATCACAATAGGTAAATATTTCTTATTAACATATGACAATTCCAACCAAGTCATCGAATTCCACGTACCACTCAACCATATATTAGGCTAAACCAAATCTCTCTTTTAGCCAATTACCCACATGCCATATTCTAAGCATGAAGGTTGGATCACATGTTTTAAAGCAAAAAAAAAATCAAACTAGGGATTCCAAAGGCTAGACCACCTCAACCCTCAACAACAGTGATTCCACCTCTGTAGTCTGAAAATCAATAAAATCAACTAGATTAGTATGTACCCAAGTTGTCGAGGGATCCAAGATCTAGTATCTAAACTCACAACCTTCCAGTGCTCAACAATATTTTCTCTAACCGTGGCTCTAGGGACTAGTAACTCAACCTACCAAGGGATCTAAAGCTTTTTTCGTAACCAATGGATTCAAGAACTAGTAACTCAAACCAAATTGTTCTAGGGCTTGTGGAGTGTTTGTTCCAACTGATAACCATAGTGAACTTTAGCACCAATTAGATAAAATAAGTGGGAAAACCAAAACATCATGGCTATCGAGGAGATTGTAAGGCAAGGCTAAAACCATGTCAATCGAAGAAAAAATCCATGCCAGTGACAACACACAACCAAGGAATCACATGCATATAACATTCATCCAAAAATCAGCAAGGACATCACGCATGCAACATGTTACCTACAAAGAAATGCAACTAGAGCCATTGATCCAACAATATCCTTGCACTCCCTTACTTTCTTTTTCTTTCTTTCTCCAATCCCAGTGAATAATACAGTTCTCGAAAGATGCTCCAAAAAATATCTAAATGTGCAAGAGTATGAGAGAATGAGAGAATAAACTAGATCCCCACCACAAAATTGTCAAAAATCTAGCAATTGTTTCTCTCAAGCCTTTTTATCATTGAGGCCTTTATTTTCTTCAATTTCCTCTAATTTACCTTGCATGAAAATTTGATTCTCTTCACCTTCATTTTCTCGTATTTTTCTTTATTTTCATAATGAAATGCCAATTATTTCCTCTTTTCATTTACCAATGTCTTTGCCAATTTCCATAGACACCATTAATCCACAAGTGATTCCCACTATAATGTTTTTCCTTCCATTAAACTTGTAGTACATGCCCCATGACCTTGGTTTTATTTTATTTACATGGAAAATAAACCAAGGGATATTACAAACCACTCCACCTTGGTGGAACAATGTCCTCGATGTTTAATGGTGCTTATAACCAGAAAAACATGCTTCCCATGGAGATTTATAACATATCTTGATGCAACATTTACATCATACCAACTCTTGAAACCATGAACACCATACTTCTTATTGGAGCTCTATAAGACAACTCGATGCAAAATTTATAACATACTACTTCTTGGAGCTTTATAACATATGTCATTGTAGTATATACAATACACATATCGATAAACATAAACCAAAACACATAAATAAAACACATATACTCAAACAAGAAATAAATAAGGATACAAAGCCCACATTTGACCAAACATCTCCTATGTATCTTCATCGAGCCTCGATTTATTCCACTGCACTTTAACTTGCTTGATTTATTTGTTCTAGAGCATGAGTTGTTTCCATTGAAATATGCATTGTGGTTCTAGATGCAATTCTCCCTTTAGTTCAAATTTCAATATAGACTGATCAATTAGATGATCAACATGCCGAACATATATCTTAAGTAATGAAACATGAAAAATGTCATGTACTTTCATTGTTGGCGGTAGTGCAAGTCGATCGGCCACTGCTCCAATCCTCTCAAGGATCTCAAAAGTCCCACAATTTAGAGGTACCAACTTGGCACATGATCCAATCCTCAACGAGATCCTCCTGGGATTGATGCACAAGTACACATGCTCCCCAACCTAAAAATATTTGAATTCTCTATGTTGATATGTGTAAATCTTTTGCATGTCCTCTTATGCATTGAAATTCCTTTTAATAACTTGAATTCCATGTTCCATCTTAGCTAACATATATTCAACACCATATTCACTAGATCACTCTAGCTGAAAGAAGAATTACAAATTCACCCATAACGAGCCTCAAATGGACACATCCTCAAGGACTCTCGATACCCATTGTTATATGCTAACTCTACCAGTGTAATATAGTCTTCACACTTCCTTTCCTGATGCATGACATACATTATCATCAAGTCCCCAAGAATCCTATTGACCCTCTGCATCTATCCATCTATCTATGGATGATAAGTTATGTTGAATGCTAACTATGTCCCCAAACATGCAAAGAACTATTTCCAAAACTTGGAAGTGAACTTGGCATATCTATCTGAAATAATATTATTAGTAACAGCATGAAATCTCACTATCTCCTTGTTGAAGATTCTAGCTACCTCACTAACTAAATTAGTAGACTTCACTGTAACGAAGTGAGCTACCTTTCTCAGCCTTTCAACGAAAAACATGATGGAATCATGTTGCTTTGGTGTTCTTGAGAAACCAGTAATCACGTCCATGGAAATGCCATCCCATTTCCATTCTGGAATTAGACTAGGTTGGAATAAACTAGTTGGGTGCTTACAGACAATTTTCACTTGTTGAAAGTCGAAACATCTAGCAAAAAACTCAACGATCTCTTTAGTTAGTAGGAGTGATATGTCCGAGTCACTTAATTAAGTTAGTCAATTTGATTCTGTGGGAAATAAGTAGAGTTATGCATGAGTTGATTACTAAGATCTAGCAATATAGTGGATTTATAGTTAGTGAAACTTATTTATCTCATCTCTAGACATGAATAAAGTTAGTAGGAGTTTAGTTGAGTAGTTGTAATTGTTGTTAACTCACTAATCTCTCAAATATTAAACTAGTCAATTTAATAAAAATAGTCCTAGTCATTCATGCAGTTTAAAGTCCATGGAAATGTCATCCCATTTCCATTCTAGAATCAAAATAGGTTGGAATAAACTAGTTGGGTACTTACAGAAAATTTTCACTTGTTGAAAGTCGAAACATCTAGAAAAAAAATCAACGATCTCTGTAGTTAGTAAGAGTGATATTTCTGAGTCACTTAAATAAGTTAGTCAATTCGATTTTGTGCGAAATAAGTAGATTTATGCATGAGTTGATTACTAAGATCTAGCAATATAGTGGATTTATAGTTAGTGAAACTTATTTATCTGATCTCTAGAGATGAATAAAGTTAGTAGGATTTTAGTTGAGTAGTTGTAATTGTTGTTAACTCACTAATCTCTCAAATATTGAACTAGTCAATTTACTAAAAATAGTCCTAGTCATTCATGCAGTTTAACTTTCCTAGTTGATGGGAGGGGAAAGGAATGATTGTATTTATTATTGTATGCTAGTGAGTGTACAAATTTTGCATGTAGCGAGTCAGGAACTCTCTTGGGATTGTGGAATAAAATAGGGGCTCTTCCACTTCTTTAGGAGCAGGATTTGTGAAAGGAAATGGGAGGAAGTAGGAGGCCTATTTTTGTTAGTGAAGGCTAAGGAGGAGATCATTATTGTAGTTATTGGGATTCAAGTATTGAAGTATTCATTATAATATATCTATATTATCATCTGATATAATAGAAACACAAGAGGGGTTTTTCCCAGTTAGATTCCTGAGTAAAAATATTGTGCTCATTGTGATTGAATGATTACATGATTTTCTATTATATTTTTACCTTTCCACATATTGAGTAGAAGAAATTTGTTTCAATCATTTTTAGTCTGAACTCATTAGAAGTTGAAAATTTCAATATATTTCTACAAGGAGTACCATGTCACGACAGATGGCTTTGTAAGTTTTAGGAGAAAGATTTATGTGTCAGAAAACAATGAGCTCAAGAATCTTATCTTGAGGGAGCTTCATGTCAAGTTGTATTCAAGTCCTGAGATATCAGAAGACATTGGAATTATTCAAGAAGTTATATCATTTTTCGTACTTGAAGAAAGAGATCGTTGAGTTTGTTGTTAGATGTTTCGACTTTCAACAAGTGAAAATTGTCTATAAGCACCCAACTAGTTTATTCCAACCTATTATGATTCCGGAATGGAAATGGGATGACATTTCCATGGACGTGATTACCGGTTTCTCAAGAACACCAAAGCAGCATGATTCCATCATGTTTTTGGTTGAAAGGTTGAGAAGGGTAGCTCACTTCATTACCGTGAAGTCTACTAATTCAGTTAGTCAGGTAGCTAGAATCTTCAACAGGGAGATAGTGAGATTTCATGTTGTTACTAAGAATATTATTTGAGATAGATATGCCAAGTTCACTTCCAAGTTTTGGAAATAGTTCTTTGCATGCTTGGGGACATAGTTAGCATTGAACAAAACTTATCACTCCTTAATTAAGTGACTCGGACATATCACTCCTACTAACTACAACTCAAGTCATCCTACTAATGTGGAATTCAAATTTCCCCATTTGACTAAGTCATAAGTCAAACAAATTATTTTCTTGCTATAATTTAACACTCCCCATCCCTATCACCTTCACCCTATTACCACAAACGTTTCTTTAGCTACTGGTACTTGTCATCCTACTCCCCTTCATGGAAAATGTGATCTCATAAATTTTTCCCACATGAACTCATAGCTACAATATGATTCACCTACACTATTCTAATAAGATCATATGTAACCCTCTTCTCCATGCCCTTGATGTACTTAAATTCAAATTCAAACTCACTAAGGGTATCCAACCATCTAGCTTTCTTTGCATTCGAATTAGGTTGGTCAAACATGTACCTTAATCCATTATCATCACTCATTAGAATGAACCTCCTACCAAGAAGATAATGCCTCCATGCCTTCAATGCATGGATGATAATTTCCAACTCAAGATCATGAGTCATGTAGTTTTGCTCGTGCTAATTCAACTTCCTTGGCTCATAGAAAACCACCTATCCTTTCTTCATAAAAAATCCTCAAAGTCCTTTCTTACAAGAATGTTTACATACCACAAAGTCCTTATCGGGATATGAAATCTTCAAGATAGGAGCATTTCTAAGAACATGCTTCAATTTCTCAAAACTAGATCCAAACTCCTTACTCCATTCAAAATTCTTTCCTTTCCTCTACAACTATGTGATAGGATAGGAAATCCATGAGATTTTTCTGATGAAAATCCTATAATAACTTGCTATTCCCATCAATGATCTAACCTCATCCACATTCCTAGGAGCTGGCCTTTCCATGATATCTTTAATATTTTTAAAGTCCACTGTTATACCTTCCTTGGACACAACATGTCCTAAGTAATAAACTTTGGTCTGAAAGAAGCTAAACTTGTTGATATTGGAATACAAACGATTCTCTCTCAACAATATCAATATTGTTACTGGGTGTTCTGCATGCTATTCCTCATTCTTATAATATATCAATATGTCATCAATTAATATTGTCACAAACTTGTCCAGATAAGGATGCAACACATTGTTCATCAAACACATGAAATTAGTTGGAGCATTAGTAAGACCAAAAGACACCATTATGAACTCATAATTCCCTTACATGGTATGGAATGCATCATTGTAGATGTCTTCTCTTTTTATGCACACCTAATGATATCCTAATCTTAAATCAATATTTGAAAACATTGTTGCTCCCTTAAACAAATCAAATAAATCATCAATCCATGACAATGGACACATATTTTTGATAGTCACATTGTTTAGCTACCTGTAATCAATGCATAACCTAAGAGTACCATCCTTATTCTTTAGAAACAACATTGGTGCACCCCAAGTTGACACCCTTGAAATATTTTATCCCTCGTCAATCATTTCCTTAAGATGAAACTTCAAGTCCACCAACTCTGCAGTACTATTCCTATAATGTACCTTTGATGATGGTGCTACTCCTAGTACTGACTTAATAAAGAAATTCATTTCCCTATGAAGGAACTCTAAAAGCTCTACTAGAAACACATCCTTAAATTACTACAAAACAAGATACCTATTCAGTGATTCGTCATCTTGAACATCCTTCTCCTTGTCACTAGAAACATGCACTACAAATAATACACATCCTTTCCAACAACTATGCTTTTCCTGAATAGTTGCAACCATTCTCATTGATGTAGGATTCTTCTTTCCTTGTAAGACTCTTCTTTTCCCATCATAATCCATGCACTCAATAGCCTTATCATAGTAGTCCACTTTAGTACGGTGAATGTACAACCAATCCATGCCCAAAATCATATTGTATGAATGCAAAGGAAGCACATTCAGATGTATTGATTTAGGCATACCATTCAGCTCAAATGCCTAATATCTCACCCAATGATGAACTCTTTTCTTGGTCCCTATAGATAATTGCACCAACCAATACTTTGCATGCACTTCTTTATTAAAGCAACACTTATCCAAGGACTAACATAACTATATCTAGATTGAGCATCAATCAAAATCGAAAAAAATTGATCATAGAGCTTACCTTCCATCTCAATAATGGATGCTTGATGATTTTCCTGCCTATTATCAAGTGTTGCATAGATATGAGGAATACTTTAGCCAACATCCCTAACTATATATGCCTCCCGAGAAGTGTAGATTTGAGGCTTTCCACCTTGATGTTGTGGAAAATCTCTTCTCTGATGCTCTTTACTGTATGTCCAACAATACAAAATCTTCCTTCCACCACCTTTGTTCTACTCCTTAAGCTAATATCCATGTCCTATGTCAACTGCATTAAACTTCTTGTAAGGTGTCACATTCTCCTTATCACCTACATCCTAAGGTGTTCCTTGCATCTTAACCTACTTTCCTTTAGTCTTCTCATTACCTTTCAAATCCATTTTAGGCTCATACATGCACTTATAGTACTCATAACATTACTTTATATTCGCAATGACTTCATTTAATGACCGAGGCTCATCATACTCAATCTAATATTTAAATTCTATTAGCAATCCAATGATGAACCTTCGAACCTTCTCCTTCTCATGCTTGAGATATGGAACATACCTCAACAACTACAAAAACTTGGTCCTATACTCTTCATTTGTCATAGAACCCATCTTAAGCTCATATAATGACTTAGCATTTCCATCATAGTGTCTCTGAGATGGGTACTTCTTTCTGAAGATTCTTTTAAACTCATGCCAACTCATCTCCTATGTCTTTTTTCCTCTGAAACGCTTCATATCTCCCCCCCAAGTGTTTTCTATTTACTTGAGACTAAAAATAACTATCCTAGATATCATATTCTTCGTGTAATCATGCAATTTGAAAAACTTCCTCATCCCAAGTGGCCATTCTTTTGCATCTTTAAATTTCTTCATCTCTCTTTCAAATGTAGGAGGCTTCACTTTCTTCAAATCATTTGGAAAGTACTACTTCTCACTCCTATACGGATGATGGTGGTGATGACCATGATGTCTCCTTGAACCAGAAGTACAATATAAACCATAAGAACTACCTCTCTGGTCAGGTGTATCAAACCATCTACCACTTCTAACTATATCATCCCTGTTGGGTCGCCCAAATACCATATTCTTACCAACCTTTCACTTCACTTTCACTTCACTTTTAAACCATATTTCTCTTTCCTATACCCTTACATTAAACTATTTTCATGTTTACATCAGGTTTACACCTATTACTTTCCAATGCATATATTTTAGTGTTTTTGAGTTAATTTATGATTAAATTTTGGAAAAATAACATCTTTTCACTTATATATGGAAGTGGGATAGGTTTCAGGATGTTTGTAGGTGTATTTGAAGACTTAAACAAAGTCATATTTGACCACTAAGCCTCAAACTCGAATTTCTTCTTCAATGCATTGAAGATTTAATGAAGATTTGGGAGATTCCTTCAAGCATACTTTATGGAGAAGAGTTATGGAAAGATTTCTTACGAAAGATATTAGATATTTGTGAGAGAATTTGTAGAGATGTTACATTCTAAGTGTTAGCACATGGTTGTAACCACATGAGATATTTGTGAATCTAGGAGAGATTTGTGGATCTGAAATATTTGTTAGTTATCTCAATTTTATGTATAAATAGGAGTTCCTCCATTCTAAGAGAAGGAGTCTTGGAACATGTATCCAACTTATAATGGAATAGAATAAAGATTCATTTCACATAAATTTCCATTCGGTATTTTTAGATGTAAATTTCTCTAATCAATTCGATTTTGGAATTGATCTCTTTTTAGTGACTAGCTTGAGTAAGGAAGGACAACTGAGGTCTCCAAGTTAGAGCTTCTTCCTTGTGAACTAAGAATTGGACTGAAATCTCTTTCTATGCATTTATATTTTCTTGGTTTTTTAAATTTCTTTAATTATTTAGATTTTGGACTTGATCTCATTTCAATGATTAAGTTTGGATAAAGAAGGACAACCCAGGCCTCCAAGATGGAGCCTCTTCTTAACTCAATTGCTTTCTTAAATCAATTGTTATTCTTTATGGTGTGTTTGGTTTTAGTTGAAAATGAAATCAAAGGAAGCACAACCATGATCTCTAGATATAGAGCCTGTTCTGCGTTTATTCTGATTCAGTTAAAATCATTATTTTCTTATTTATGCATGTAGATCAAGTTTTTATGGATTTACATAATAGTTTGTCACTTTTATCTTAGGAGAATCGAGCTGACTAGAAATGGATCAATGATGCATTTTATTTCATTACAACCAAGTTTTCGTAGCTTAGAGACAATTGCCTACTACTACATATATTTTTCTGGCATCATCAAAAACTTATGACTATCCTTGGTTGGTAATTTAATGAACAAAATTTAAGCAATTGAATTTCCTGACATTTTGGTGTGGTCACCGGGGTTGGTGTTAAGGGATTAGGAATTAGGAATTTAATTCAATACAAATATTTTTCTTTGGTTTGATTCATTGAAAAGCTAAATCATGTTGAAAGGATGACTTGGTGACAACAAGATCTTACTAACATGGGGAAGTGTACATAGTAGTTAGCTCTAAATCCCATTTTTAGCTGCCTATATAAACAATGGTAAATAGGATGCATAAATTTGAATCAATCTATGTGCTATAAGAGTTCCGAACTAATCCATTTATGGACATGAGATCTAGAATGATATTCAAACATTGGGAGGAGAGCCAATAGAATGAGGACTACATTGAAGATTGGTTTCAAAAGGTTACTAGGGCACAACATTCTTCCATTATTCAACAAATCCTAACATTTAAGCCAAAAGTGAAAGTTGTTTCTCACATCATTGTAAACATTCAGGTATATTTTTCACATTTGGATGTGAGCATATTAGATATTTTGATCCGTAAATGGCTTCATTGGAAATACTCCTACACTTGGAAAAAAATAACTTTCTCAAAATAGGGTAACACAGAATAGGAAAATAAAACCAAGCTTGGAGAGTTTTTGAAGTTTTTTTTACTTTCAAATTTGATATCATTTTCTTGGAAATTTTGGTGGTGCAGTAAGAGCCACCTCATTCACTAACCATTGGCAGGAAGAGCTACAGTAAAAGTGGTATTTGTGAAGAAGGAAAACGAGTGGACTTTATAGAGCTAAAATTTGACGTTTTAAATCAAATTCTTCTTATATTGCTTTTCAAATTTCAGATTTCAATTACATAAAGAAGTCATAAATATGCTCCCTTCTTGCGCATTGTTTTGATCTGGAAAATCACAAAGGAAAATTTGATAAGTTAGCTTTGATTTTTTTTCATAAATCTGAAAAATGATAAGGAGATCTAAATCGACTATGAAATCTAAAACTTCCTCTAATTTTGATCTCTAATTCACAATTAGATTTGTCTCAATTTAAAAAAAAAAATTAATAATAAAAAAAATGTTTCTCTAAATCTCCAAATTATGTTTAAACTTTATAAAATATACATAGTTTTACCATAAATCATAAATAAAACATAATTTAAAAAGAAAATCTCATTCAT